>MDKI01259340.1:0-15444 GCA_005239505.1 Nicotiana paniculata | reverse complement strand
GGTTTTTTTTTTTTTTTTTGATAATCCACTAGGCAAGGCCTAGGGCTATTTTTTATTTATATAGGAAAACAAAAAACAAAGTCGATGTTATCCTACTATGTAGGAAAATAGTAAATGAAGCTACCTAAATTTTCTAAAGGCATTATAAGAAATGTGGAAATTAAAACTAGCATACATAAACTATTAGATAATCCTAACATGTGATGTTGCTTGAGGTTTCTTGTACTTTTACTGTCCAATCCCTTGTTGATTCAGTCTCCAATCCATCCGTATACCATGTGTGCCATTGATCCTTATTCATCCGTGTATGAAGTTGCCTCCATTCATGAGTAATGCAACCACCATTTAGCCTTTCCTTTTGAATCCAGTATCCGATATTTGGTGCAGATCTGATCCATGTACCTGCATTTTTGAAATGCAAACCTCTATCACACGCAATTCCAGTTCCTGCGCTATGATTTCCTTGTACGAGCATGTGATGTTTGGAGTGATGTACGTGTAGTTCCCTTTCTTCATTTGATCTCCAACCTACATGGTCATCTTGTTGGTGTACTGGAGATGTGTGAGAACTTAGGACGTAGTTCCTAAATTCATTCTACGCTCCCAAAATGAAGAACCAATATGACCTGACTGCCTTGTTGTTTCTGAGCAGTGTTAGAGTGTTTATGTGTCCATTACTTTGTATTTTGCCATTATGTGCAATGCTGTGATTAAAACGTGAGGTCCTAACGAGTAGAGCACCAAAGAATGCCCTTTTGTTTTATTGAGTAGGACTGCCCAGCCTAGTACCCTCCAGGATTGATTACTCAACATGCTTGTGCTTATCCTTGTGTCCCTCCCAGTGGACTGAGTAACAAGTACTAATACCACCAACTGGAAGTTATCCAAAAGATAAGGCCTGTCTACAATAACATTACCTGCAAAAAGAACAAACAATGTTAGTGAGAAAATTGGAACTATGCTCTCCTCCCTTAGGATTTGAACATAGAATCCATGATTGTATTCAGTCCTTATATCTCTTTTGGTTCTCCTTGTCCTCCTTTCCCTCAACTCCTTGCAACCTTCAGTCTCAAATATGGACATTGAGACTTATCACTATTCACAATTTTCCTCCCATGCACATCAAGATCCCAAAAATTGTCACACTCCAAGTCTCCTGAATGCAATGCATTATTAGCTAGATGATCAGCTAGCTGGTTACCCTCTCTACGAGTGTGGGATATCCTTAAGTTGCATTTCTCCATTAACCCTTTAATCTCATCTACATACATTTCTACTGCCCAAGGTGTACCCCAAACCCCTTGTATCACATTTTTCACTAGAATAGAGTCAGTGTGTAGATCAATCAGAACATAATCATGA
This sequence comes from Nicotiana paniculata, assembly GCA_005239505.1. Taxonomy (NCBI): domain Eukaryota; kingdom Viridiplantae; phylum Streptophyta; class Magnoliopsida; order Solanales; family Solanaceae; genus Nicotiana; species Nicotiana paniculata. The sequence goes on along the minus strand of MDKI01259340.1, from coordinate 14,082 downwards.
TTTATACAATACTTCAATGCCTCTAGGATTGCTCCCATTTCAGCCTCAGTGTTTGTCCCTTCATCAATCACCTTACCACAAGCATACACCACATCTCCATCTTCATCCCTCAGTACATAACCAATAGAGCATCTACCTGGATTACCCCTTGAAGCTCCATCCGTATTTACTTTTATCCACCCCTGCTCAGGAGTATTCCATACTACCTTTGTATATTTAAGCCTAGGAGTATACTGCTCCAAACACTTAATCAAATCAGGCCACTTGTGAGGGACATTTTGAATGTCAGGCTTCCTGAACATAACCAAGTATTGGAGTGTTGTTGAAATCTGGAATATCACCCTATTCATTGAAACTGCATCACCATACTTGTAACAATTTATCCTCTTCCACAACTCCCATATTATTATTGAAGGTAAGTCTTGGAGTATGGGTTGTAACCGTGGGATTACATTTGATGTCCAACACTTTACTATTGCTTGATGCAAAGTCAAGCCTTCAAGAGTTATCCTTGTATTTGCGAGAAAGTAATGCCATACTTTTTTGGTAGTATAGGATTTGAAGAATACATCAGAAAATGTTTCTTCTTGTGGAAATGCACAACACCAACACCTAGATGGCATAAGATACCCTAGCCTCCTAAATAAGTCATCCAAAGGTAATTTGTTCTTCCACACCTTCCACATAAAGAAAGCTATTTTAAATGGAACTCCCTTCACCCAAATCATCTTATATGCCCTACAAGGCTCTCTCCTTCTTCTAACATATTCCCAAGCAGATTTCACGCTAAATTGTCCCTTTGATTCAAGTATCCAATAAGGTTTATCTAGCTCCAAAGTAGATACTGGTGGCTTTATGTTTTGGATAATATAGTCAGCTATATCTCCGGGCAATAGTTCCCTTAGTTTATGATCTTCCCATGCTCCCCTTTGTACCAACTCATTCACATTTACAATTGATTCGTCACAAAAGAAATCAGGAGGAGTGATATAGTATAGGGGCCCCAAACCTGTCCAGTTATCAAACCAAAACATAGAAGAACCCATCCTAGGTTTCCATAAAATTTGATGATCAATCACCTCTCTACACTCCAACATCTTCCTCCAAATATGTGATCCATCTCTCCAAGGTACTACCAAAGCATTCATCTTCTTGCAGTATTTTTGGCAAACAAAAGAGCTCCATAATGATGGCTTTGTACGAAAATTCCACCATAGTTTGCAAAAGAGAGCCTTAGACACATCATGAAGGGATCTAAAGCCAATTCCTCCTTCATCATAAGGTAGACACAAAGTATCCCAAGAGGCCCAATGCCTACTGCCCCCTTCAATTGAGTTACTCCAAAAGAATCTAGCTATACACTTGTGTATTTTATCAATGACAAACTTAGGAGGATTACATGTAGACAACAAGTATATAGGCATAGATTGAAGAACATGTGAGATCAATATTGCCCTTCCTCCTATAGACAAAAGCTTACCTTTCCAGGACTGCATTTTATCAAGTATCTTGCTCATTAACCCTTGATAATATTCCATTTTCCTTCTTGCATAGAAAACAGGACAACCCAAATAAGTGAAAGGAAACTCTTGCCTACTGATTCCAGTAATATTCACCACCCTTTCCACCACATCCTCATCAACCAAATGGTGTAAGTATACTCCTGATTTCCTTTTGTTTATCAATTGCCCAGATGCTGCTTGATATGCTGCCAAGACATCCATGATTAACCTTATTGAGACTTCATTTGATGATGTAAAGATGATGGTATCATCAGCATAAGCTAGATGATTTATCTTAGGACTCCACTTTGGTAAACCAAATCCTCGAAAATAAGGCACCCTATATAGTGAATTCAAGCCCCTTGAGAGTGCCTCTGCTGCCAAGATAAAAAGTGTAGGGGAGAGTGGATCACCTTGTTTCACCCCTCTTGAAGATTTTAAAAAACCACTTGGTTGGCCATTCACAAGAACTGAATACCAATTGTTGGAGATTATACAAAAAATCCAACCAATGAACATCTCATCAAACCCCATCTTCCTTAGCACCTTTGTCAAATATATCCATGACAGTCTATCATAAGCCTTAGTCATGTCTAGTTTCAATACAACATTAGGTCCTGCCCTAGTTCTCAACCTTATGTCAGTTATGATTTCCTGAGTCAAAAACAAATTCTCTACAATGATCCTACCCTTCACAAATCTAGCTTGTTCATCCGAGATTAGATTAGGTAGAAAATTGACTAACCTTTCATGTATCACTCTTGAAAACACCTTGTTGATGAAATTGCTCAAGCTGATTGGCCTCATATCTGAAGATGTACTGATTTCCTTTTTCTTTGGTAAAAGAACTAGGTTTGTATGAGTGATAAACCTAGGTAATTCATGACCATTACAGAAATCTTTTACCATTTCCACCAAATCATCACCTATGATATCCCAACGTGTTTGATAAAAACTTCCATCTAAACCATCAGGGCCTCCAGCACTATCCCCATTTAAACCAAACACTGCCTTCTTCACTTCTTCTCTAGTAGGCTGCCTAGTTAATTCTGAATTTTGATCATGTTCTATCATCCTTGGTATATGATCAATTATACCAAAGGAAGAAGGAATAGTTTCTTCCTGAAATTGAACCTCAAAAAACTTGACAGCCTCCTTAGCCAATTCTGACTTGTCTTCAATCCAGTCACCATCATTATTTTTGATCCTCTTCAATTGTAGTCTCTTTCTCTTGCCATTCACATGCGCATGAAAGAACTTAGTATTTCGATCTCCATCACTAAACCAATTCATTCCAGATTTTTGTTTCCATAATTTTTCCTCCAGTGCTAGTACCTTGAACAATTCAGCTTGTAGCTTGTGAAGTCTTTCCCTATTTGGCAACGTAGGATTGAGTTCAAATTGTACCTCATAAACACGGACAACTTCTTCAAGGCTTGCAACTTTCTGAAAGATGTCACCAAATGTTGCCCTACTCCAAGTTGTTATAGAATGCTTCAAACTCTTTATCTTGTGGTTAAACAATGTGTAAGGATTGGCATGGAAATCAGCAGCCCAATTCTCCTTAACCACATCCTTAAATGTCTCATGTTCAGTCCAGAATTTTAAAAACCTGAAGCTTCTCTTAATAGTTCCAGATTCAGCATTATAGTTTAATAAAAGTGGTCTATGATCTGACCCAATCCTGGACAAGTGAGTGATTTCTAATCCTGGCCAAAGTTGTTGAGCCTCTAGATTAAAAAACACTCGATACAATCTCTTAAATATGCAATCCTTTTCAGCTCTCCCATTCCACCAAGTGTATATGCTTCCCTTGAATCCCATATATGACAAATTACAAGTGTTTATACAATGCCTAAAGTCATCCACCTCATTCAATGACACTGGCAGCCCCCCATATTTTTCCTCTTCATCCCAAATAACATTGAAATCCCCTCCTACTATCCATGGCAAAGTCATATCCCTTTCGATGTAGTATAAGGAATCCCAAAGCTCAATTCTCTCAATGTGATCACATTTGGAATACACAAGTGTTAGCATGAACTCCTTGTTCTCCTCAGTGTCATATAACTTCAAAGATAATTGTTGTAAAGAATTGATCTCTATTGTAACATCAAACTTCCCATCAATGAACGCCCATATCTTGTTAGATGAATTCAAAATGACATGTTCTAACCCAATCTGCCTCCTATATTTTTCAACCTTCTTCGATTGTTGCATAGGCTCCATCACTCCAATAAATTCAAATTGGTATTGTCTTTGCATTGTTATAAGTATCTCCAATGCTCTTTGTGTATTAATAGACCTAATATTCCAAATGATTGCATTCATTTTAGTTATTGGTTTTAGACAAAGTTCTCCTTGTTTGCACCCCCGATGAGATTTGTGGGACTTGAGGGATCTCCTTCTTTTTTCTACCCCTTCCTGCTGATCTCCCTTTCTCAATTTGTCTAGGAGACAAATCCCCTTGTCTGGCAATCATTAGAAAATTCTGGGCTGATGATTCTGCATCCCGGTCTATCCTATTTCCTCCATTTGCATCCTCATGTTCTTGGTTGTTTGTTTGGGTTTGAATATGATTTTGTGTAGGTTTTTTGTTCTTCTCCTTTTCCTTTGACAACTGCTCTCTTGTGGTTACCTCAATAGGATGAGAACCTGTAACATTCACCCCCACTGCAAGAGTTGTTTTGGTTGGGACCTCAATTTCTCTTGCCTTATATCCTCCTCCAGGCTCCTTTGAATGATCAGGGATGGGGATATTTGGTGCTGGCATGATAGGATTTTGTGTTGTAGGGTTAGGATTACAGTTTGTTTCAGAGTTAGTATTTGGGTTAGGGTCAGTGTTAGGGCTCAATAGTGGTTTAGGGTCTGTTTCCATCACTGGGTTCTTGGAGCTCAATCTAGTGGTTTCCTTCACAATTGTACTGTCCCCCAGAATCTTCCTAGTAATATCTTCTTCTCCTTTGTTAGCATTACCATTGACACTTATTTCCTCCTCATGTGTATCATCTTCCTCACCCATGTTTGCATTTGTATCCTCATCAAAACCTTCCGAAAGATCCCCTTCGTCAGAATCATCTTCCTCTTGATCTGCCCATAGTTTGCCTGAGGGTAAATTCACCCTCTGCTTGATCATTTCTTGTTCAGCTATAGCCTCAACCTCATTGGACTAGCTTGGTATCTCTTGACATGACGGATTCAAAGTAACATTTGCATTGAAAATCCTATTGACCCACTGATTAGTAGACTCCTTCCCAGTCTCTTGGAGAGTGTCTTGTTTCCTTGTTATCTCATTCATTTGTTTTTTCCTAGTCCTAGGCAAACTGGGTGTAAACTTAGGTGCTGTGGCATTAAGTTGTTTCCCAGTCACACTAGGCTTAGTAGATGGATTATTAGCGTTGTTAGGCTCCACTAATGCGAGCTGCTTGTCTCCCTCTTCTTCATCATCTTCCACTTCTGAGGCAGCAAACTTGTTAGTTGTTTGAACATGTTTATTTACCCTCTCCACTGGAACAATTTCCCTACCATTATCACCCTGTTTCTGCTGAGTCTTATCTGAACTGACTGGCACAATCTCTTTTCCAGTTTGGACATTTCTCCCACTTGTTTGGCTCCATCTTTCACCCTATTATCCCTGACTTCTTTCCATTGATCCCCCACATTCCCAACTACTGTACCACTTGATAAAATCATGATTGGATTCTTCCCCGTGTTATTGTCATTACCTCTTGATACATCTTCATTATGCTTCTCCTTACCAGTTTGTTCAACATATAGTTCTGGGTGTAATCTCCAGCATGATACTTCATTGTGGCCTTGTAATTTACACTCCTTACAATACTTAGGAATATAATCATATTGGACCTTCACCCATTCTGTCCTCACTTGTCCAGTCTTCTCATTCTTGATATCCATCCTTACCTTCTTAGGAAGCTCATCTAACAAATCAACTTGCACCTTTACCCTAGCACAACTGGGGCTAGTCTTATTGACAGTAGCTAGATCTAAGTGCAAAGGAGTACCAACAGCTGAAGCCAAAGAGAACAAACATTCCTTCACAAAAAAAGTGGGTAATAGGTTTGGGAAAGATATCCAAGCCATAACCTTAGGGGTCTCTTCTCCAGGTTTAAAGTTTATATCATATATTAGAGGTCTCATCTAGTAGTTATATCCATCTTTAGCTTTTAAATAATAGGCACCCTTGGATGTAAGATTAGCATTATCTTCCAGTAATGTAAGTCTTATTAGAACAAGACGATCCCTAAATACTCCAATGCTACATTCACCCTTGATACCACATTGAGAAGGTAGAATTCTACGTATTTCTTGAATATCAGGCCAACCATAGGAAGACTTACCAATAACAGCATATTGTAATCCTTCTATGATGTTCATCCTATCAACTTCATCTTCAGTCCACGTGATTAAGGGTTGTCCATGAAGATATTCCAGTGGTTTGATAGAAATTGGCTCGACAGTTGGGGTTTTTGAACTGGACGTATGCATGGAGGCATTTAATGCTACTGGTTTGAGAATATTAGAGTAATCTAAAGGCTGGGGTATTGTGTTTGTGATTGGGGGAGGTTGTGCGAGGGTCTTGGGGGGAAGGCCAGCCAGAAAACATGGCTGGCCGCCGGCCATATTGGCCATGAGAGCTGTTTCTCTCTCTAGTTGCCCTAGTCGCCTCTCAAATCGCCAGAGCCTCTCTCTCTAGACTCAAGCGTCACCCTGGGTTTAGGGTTTTTTATTTTTTTATTTTTTTGGTAATCCACTAGGCAGGGCCTAGGGCTAGTTTTTATATATAAAGAAAACTAAACAACATATCAAGTTATCTCACCATGAGTGAGGTGATAATGTATGGTACGAATTACATATAGCCTATTACCAATATTGGACATAATTTGTCCATGATTAGTATCACAAATGGACCTAGAGTAGTAACTAGTATACCTATATTTACCAACTAATTTATTATGACATAATGGTGCTTCCAGTAAACCAAACACCTGCGTAGTATATGTTTTCCAGTCGCCCAACCTGTATGCACATAGTTGAGATACAATGCGCCTCACATAAAACCATTGTTCATTCCAATTGCACTTCAACACATTTGCGAATCTAGATTTGCTGCATGTACCATTTCTCCTCTTCTTTATTGTGTTCTGGAGATGTATTTCATTTAAATCACTTCCTGTCACCCAAACTGAAAAACCAAAGTATAGGAAAATTGCATTCCTATGTATCATGTGATATTTGTTCCCAGTTTTGGTTGTACTCCTTGGTTTAGCTCTTGTTATCCTTGTTTTGCTGACTTCATTAGCGAGTGTATGGACTTGCCTTGCCTGGGTGTTACACCGAATTGTATTGTATGAGCCCGTATTCCCCTCACAATCAAGTCCCTTCTGGATTAACGGCATTCCAGTAAAGCAGTCTTTGCCTCCATATTCGTGTTATATCCCTTTGTGTTTTGTTGACATATTTGCCTTGCATGATCTCTCACTCGGTATATATGTGTGCTTCATCAAGGATCAGGCCAGTAGTGTCCTAAATTATTCCTTAATGTCATGCCAGCTCTAGCGTGTGGAGACATCACCATTTTGAACTTTCCAGTAGTTGATGCTCATATTTGTGCCTATCTCCTTTCCTTCTTCAAGGGAATGAGTACCAAGTACTAATACCACCCATAGAAGTCGTATTTGGAGATAGGACACGAACACAAAATCCTGCTAAAAAGAACACAAATTAGTATAAAAGATCATCACTATGTACTCCTCCCTAAGGACTTGTACATAGTGATCTAGTGTTATCTCCTTACTCGTTCTCCACCCTTTCTCCTCACTTTTTAGTTTCTTGCTACTTTCACCCTTATATAAGGACATTGTAGCTTATCCTCGTTGATAATTCTTCTCCCTTGAATATCCAGTTCCCAGAAATAATGGCACTCAATTTCCCCCACATCAACGACATAGTTAGCTAGGTGATCCGCCATCTTATTTCCTTCTCTGAATATATGAGTAACCTTATGATTACCCCTTTCCATCAGTTGCCAGATCTCCTCCGTATGAGCCACTATACTCCATGGTGGCTCCCATTCCTTCTCGACAACATTCTTCAGTAACAATGAATCAGTTTGAATCCACACATTAGTGAAGTTATAGGCATCACATATCTTCAAAGCCTCCAGAATCGCCACTGCCTCAGCTACTGAATTTGTTGTCTCTTATATCTCCCTTCCCTGTGCATACACCACATCTCCTAATTCATCTCTAACACACACACCTATTGAACTTCTACCCAGATTTCCCCTTTAGGCACAATAAGTGTTCACCTTTAACCACCCCTCGTTTGGCATTTCCTATATCACCTTTTCCAATCTCAATTTAGGTGTATAGTTTTCCAGCATATCAAGCTGTTCATGCCATTTGTGAGGTACATTAACCAAACCAGGTTTTCTAGCTTTAACAAGATTTTGTATAGTCGAAGATACCTGGTAAATAACCCTACTTGTGGATACTGGCTCACCATACTTGTATCCATTTCTTCTTTTCCATAACTCCCATATAATGCTAGAGGGAAGTGCTTGCATAATTGGTTTGACTCTTTGTTGTACTTGTGCTGTCCAACATCTTGTTATTGCTTGATGCATTGTTAATACTTCCACCCTGATACCTGCCCTAGAAAGAACATATTTCCACACTACTTGTGCATTGTGTGAAGTAAAGAACAAGTGTGTCAATGTTTCTTCCCTAGGTTCCTTGCAACACCAACATCTTGAAGGCATGTCGTAGCCCAACCTTCTCATAAAGTCATCTAACGACAACTTGGTTTTCCAAACTTTCCACATGAAAAATGATATCTTAAATGGTAGCCCCTTCACCCATATCACTTTATATGCAATTCGAGGATCACTCTTTCTCCTCAAGCTTCTAGAATCCAATATGGTACATCCACAATATCTTCAATCACTGGAGGCTTTATATTTTCCAATATGTGTGTAGAAAGATCCAATGGTAAAACTCCCAGTAACTTATCCACATTCCAACTCCCATGTTCCACCACATCATGGACGTTGTGAATAGTTTCATCTATACGAAATTCTGAAGGTACGATGAAATATAGAGATCCAAGTCTCGTGCAGTTATCAAACCAAAATAACGATGATCCCATCTTAGGGTGCCATATGATTTGATGTTCAATAGCATCTCTACATTCAAGCATTTTTCTCCATATGTGAGACCCCTCCCTCCATGGAAGTATCACAAAATAAGGTTTCTTGCAATATTTTTGGCTCATGAATGAGCTCCACAAGCTTGGTTTAGTTCTATAATTCCACCACAATTTGCAAAACAATGCCTTTGATACATCATGTAGAGATCTAAACCCAATACCTCCCTCAACACATGGCCTACATAATGTATCCCATGATGCCCAATGCCTACTCGATCCTCCTATAGTACTGCTCCAAAAGAATTGTGCAAAAATCTTGTGCAATTTGTTAATTACATATTGAGGGGATTCACAGCTGATAACAAGTGAATGGGCATACTTTGAAGTACATGAGCTATCAATACAACCCTTTTCCTAATTGAAAGCAACTTCCCTTTCCAACCTTGTATTTTATCCATCACCTTAGTAATCAGATCTTGATAGTACTCCAATTTTCTTCTTGCATAGAACATAGGACAGCCCAAGTATGTGAAAGGGAACTCATTTTTTGCAATTCCAGTCACTCTTTCAACCTTCCTTACCACCTCTAAATCAACCAAGTGATGCAAATATACGGCAGATTTACTCTTGTTAACCAACTGCCCAAAGGCAGCTTCATAAGCCCCCAATAGTTGCATGATTAAACCTAGTGATGTTGTATCTGATGAGGAGAATATAATGGTATCATCTGCGTATGCCAAATGATTAATTCTAGGACTCCACTTTGGCATCCCAAATCCACGAAAATATGTGTTGGAATGTAGAGCATTCAGACCTCTTGGCAATGCCTCAGCAGCCAGTATGAACAATGTAGGAGACAAAGGATCCCCTTGCTTGACTCCTCTAGATGAATTAAAGAAACCATATGGCTGGCCATTTATCAGTACTGAGTACCAATTATTGGATACAATCCCAAATACTAGACCTATAACTCTCTCATCAAATCCCATTTCCCTCAGCACCTTAGTTAAAAATAGCCATGATAGTGTATCATAAGCCTTCGTCATGTCCAACTTTATAACTACATTAGGTCCATCCTTAGTCCTTAACCTAATGTCAGTTATAATCTCCTGTGTAAGCAATACATTCTCAACAATATTTCTTCCTTTAACAAAACCAGCTTGCTCCTTAGATATTATATTAGGAAGAAGGCCTACTAACCTTTCATGAACGACCCTTGAAATGATTTTGTTGGAGAAGTTGCTAAGGCTTATTGGTCTCATGTCTGAGAAAGTGATGACTTCCTTCTTCTTGGGAAGTAGAACAAGATTAGTATGAGTGGTGCACTTGGGCATTTCATGTCCATTAAACACTGCTCTCACCATGTCGAAGATGTCATCTCCAATGATGTCCCAGCAAGTATGATAGAAGCATCCTGTGAATCCATCAAGACCTCCTGCACTATCACCATTAAGTCCATACACTGCTTGCTTTACTTCATATTTGGTTGGCTGCCACATCAGTTCTTCATTTTGCCCATTGTGTAACAAATTAGGTACAAAGTCAAGTATCCTAAAATCTGAAGGAATAGAAATCTCAGTGAATTGATCCTGGAAGAATTGTACTGCCTCCTCTGCTATGTCTTCATCTTCTTCAACCCAATTGCCAGCACTGTTTTGTATCCTTTTGATTTGTAACATCTTCCTTCTTCCCCTCACATGTGCATGAAAGAATTTTGTATTTCTATCACCTTCCTTGAACCATTGCATACCAGCCTTTTATCTCCAGAATTCTTCCTCTATGACCATATATTTTAACATGTCAGCTTGCACCCTATGTAACCTTTCCCTATTTTCTCTGGTAGGGAATGATTCAAACTGCTTCTCATGAACCTTCACAACTTTCTCTAAGCTAGCAATTCTTTGGAAAATGTCCCTGTATGTAACTTTGCTCCATTTAGTTAAAGCCTTCTTCACCTTCTTTGGTTTAACATTAAACAACACAAATGGATTGGCATAGAAATCAACCTTCCAGTTCTCTTTAACCACATCTCTAAAGGTATCATGCTTTGCCCAAAAATTTAAGAATCGAAATGCCTTCTTCACTGGAGCCTTTTCAATGTCACGCTTTAGTAGCATAGGTCTATGATCTGACCCTATCCTAGCTAAATGTGTGATCTCCAAATCAGGAAAAACTTGTTGACACTCCATATTGGCGAAACACCTATCTAGTCTCTTGAAAATACACTCTTCATCCGCCCTCCCATTCCACCAAGAAAATATACTTCCCTTGAACCCTAGGTCAGTGAGAGTACAAGTGTTGATGCAATGACGAAATTCATCTATCTCATTGATCGACACTGCCAATCTTCCAAACTTCTCCTCCTCATCCCAGATCACATTAAAATCTCCCCCAACAAGCCAAGGGACAGTCATATCCCTGGATAAGTTGTACAAGGAATCCCACAGCTAAATCCTCTCTATAGCATCACACTTCGCATACACTAATGTTAAAAACAATTCCACTCGAGTTTCAGTGTGGACTAGTCTTAATGTTAGCTACTGCACCATATTGTATACAATCTCCACATCAAAGACTTCATCCAGGAACACCCATATTTTATTAGAAACATTGGCAATAGCCTGCGCAAAGCCAATCCTTCTTCTATACCTCTCGAATTTACATGCTTGTTGCATTGGTTCCATTAGTCCAACAAATTCAAAATGATGCTGCTTATGCATTGTTATTAATCTCTCAAATGCCTGCATGGTATTCACAGACATGATATTCCAAATGAGTGCATCCATTAAAGGTTGGTTGATTTTGAAAGAGTACTTCTCGTTTGCATCCCTGTTGAGGGAATAATGGAGACTTCCTTCGATGGTTCCTTACCTGTCTTCTTTCTTCCTTTTGCTCCTGATTTTGCCTTATCCAAAACTCTTGGAGATAAGTCTCCTTGCCTTGCCACATTTCTGAAATTTTTGAGCAATAGATTCTTCATCAAGATCTTTGCCCAATGTTTCTCCTTGGTCTGTATCCCCTGTTTTAACTCTTTCAGCTTGTATAACTTCATTGCTTACTCTTTGAGTTACTTGTTGTTTTCCTGTTTGCTTCTGCTGTATTACCACTTGATCTACCACTGGAATTGTCTTCTCTATTGCTTGGTCTATTGTTGTTTGCTTTTCTCCTTTCTTTATCCCTTTGTCTATATTGATAGTAGAGCTACTATGGTTGGCATCAGCTGCCATAGTTCCACCCGGGTCACCCATATTGACATTGATGTCATTAGGGTTCACTGTGGATCCCTTAGGGTTTCCTACCAACAGTGTAGGGTTCCCTGATTCATTAGGGTTCCCTGATATAATATGACCTCCTTCTAGCTCTTCTCCTGATTTGTTCATCTCCTTTCCTTGATTAATTTTGTTGGCAATTTTCTCACCGTTAACACTTTGTTCCTCTCCTTCTACATCAATGTCTGAATATTTTTCTGCTTGCATCCCATCTGGAATGTCACCTTCTTCTGAATCTGTCTCAACTTGGTCCACCCATAATCTCCCCCCAGTCCATTTAACCCTTTCCCTTGCTTGAAAAACATCATCACCTGTGTCAACTTCTTTGTATGCCAAATTATCTTGTTTCCTTGCTAACATACCTTCCACCCTTGTCTCCTGTGATGGAACTTCTTGAACATACGTATTAGTGGTCACTACATTACCACCAAATGTGCGATTAACCCACTGTGATGTTGATTCCTTATTTCCTACCTCACCTTTCCTTCTATCAATAGGAGTATTGGATGCTCCTTGTTGCACTGCCTCACTTCCAGCTGCGAATAGAATTTGTTTTTGTCCAGGAGTCTCGAACTCCACAACCTGCTTTGCACCAGTTGTAGTAGGTTTGAAAGCAGGGGCAGTAGCCTTCAACTGATTCCTAATAGCACTAGGTTTAGTAGTTTACTTGGTAATATTATTCCCAGCCTCAATAGGATTAGGTCTAGTATTACTTTATTCCACCAAAGCTAGTTGATTATTCACCTGTTCCCCATCTTCCATCTCCAAAATTGCAAACTGATTCATTGTTTGTACCTGCTGCACCACATTCTCCACTTGAAATTGTTGTTCCTCGTCAGTAGGGACTATTTCTTTCCCAGTAACTCCTCGATCATCACCAAGTTTATTTCCTTTTTTAGCACGATTGTCCCTAACTCCCTTCCATTATTCTTTGTCTTTACCATTATTATTTCCTACAATTTTTCCACTTGATAAAATCATCACTGGCCCTTGCTGAGTTCCAGTACCTGGAGCAGTATTCTTTATTCCTCTATTATCAGTTTTCCTTCCCTCTTGTGGAACTTGGTTTTCTACTAGTTCTGGATGTAGCCTCCAACATTCTAACATGTCATGTCCTTGCAATTTACACTCCCTACAATACTTTGGCAAATAATCATATTTGATGTTAACCCATTCAACTCTCACTTCATTGTTAACTTCATTATGGATATCCATCCTAACTTTTTTTAGGTAGGTCTTCCAGTAGATTAACAAGTACCTTCACCGTAGCACAATTTGGTCTTGTTTTATTGATTGTTGCCATGTCAAGATGGAGTGGTTTACCAACTGCTGAGGCTAGTGAGAATAAACATTCTTTGACAAAAAAGGTAGGCAACAAGTTAGGGAATGAAATCCATTCCATCACCTTAGGAGTCTCTTCACCAACCTTAAATTTATGATCATAAATCAAGGTTCTCAACAGGAAATCACGTCCCATCTTATCCTCAATATAATAAACAGTTTTGGGTGTAAAACTAATAAAATCTTTCCATAATGACATCCTAATCAGAATATTCCTATCACGAAGATATCCAATGTTGCAATCACCTTTAATTCCACATTGTAAGGGATTATTCGACGTAACTCGTTAAGCTCAGGCCACCCATAGGAAAATTTGCATACAACTGCGTATTGTAAGCCTTCAATTACGTTCATCCTCTCAACTTCTGCTTCAGTGAAACTCACAACATGCTGCCCATTGAGAACACTGGCTCGTCTCAATGGAATAGGCTCTACTATACTCGCACGATCATTCATGGCAGCATTAAGCGTACTAGGTTTAAATATTTTGGAGAAATCTAATGGTTGGTTATTGTTATTTGGGGCAGTGGGGGGGTTGGGTCGTTCTGGGGGTGCGGGTGGGGAGGCAGTCCAGCCACAGGGGGTGGCTGGCCACCGGTCGGCGAGGCCATGAAGAAGCTTTCTCTCTCTAGTCGCCAAATCGCCTATCGCCAGAGCTTCTCTCACTAGACCTCTCGCGTGGGTGGTTTGGGTTTAGGTTTTTTATTTTTTATTTTTATTTTTTGGCAAATCCACTAGGAAGGAGCCTAGGGCTAGTTTTATTAATACTAAAAAGCTAAAAAGTACCACATAGGAAGAGTACA
>MDKI01057383.1:0-29343 GCA_005239505.1 Nicotiana paniculata | reverse complement strand
GGTCCGAGATATACCACTGTTATTGCTAGATTGGTGGGAGGACCTTCCGTCAAGTGACAAAAAACATGTAAAAAGGGTCCTCGGAAACTTACCTTCCTTATTAGACATCCAACCAAACAACATGATGATTGAAGCTGCTACTATGTTCTGGGACGGAGAAAGGGCTGTATTCCGTTTTGGCAACATAGAAATGACTCCTCTTTTGGAGGAAATAAGGGGATTCGCTGGACTACCTTGGGACAGTCCTGGTTTATTGGTACCGAAACATATCACCCCCAGGGGGTTTCTGAAAATGATGGGCTTAAGAAAGAATGACGACTTGGTATGTTTGAAGAAGTCCTACATAACTTTTGACTTCCTTTATGAATGATACAAACACAACAAATCTTAACGTATCTTTCATGACGAGTTCTCCATCACCTATATGGGTTGGATTCATCGTAGGGTCTTCGTGTTCATCATCTGCTTTTTGGGTATCATAGTGTTTCCAAGCAAAATGGACAGGATTCACACCAGACTAGCCATGGTAACCAAAGCCTTAATGGAGGGAAATGGCTACTAGGTCAACAGAAAGGCTAGAGTATCTGGAGCAGGGTTTAATGGAGTTCGAGGTGAAGATGAGGAAAAGAGTCATAGACTGCCAGAATGCCGAGGGTAACGAAGGAGGACATCTAGCAAGGGCATACCTACTACCGGACATGCGCGACCTGGGGAACCTGATCGATGGAGCCAAGAAATCCAAACCTGGAGAAGGTCCCTCTGGGACGAAGTAGATTAGGTTTATTTGTTTTAGGAATGTAATAAGGCAAACGCCATTAGTGACTTATTTATTTATTGTCGTTTTAGATTCGTCTTATTTATCACGTTAATGAAATGAGGCAATTATTAGCTTTAAATTTCTCCAAATCTACTTGTCGCTAGTCCAACCTCGGGCACAACGAGGCTCCCAAATTAGGATGAGAATTTACATTTCCACAATATGTGTTTAAATACTGCAAATACTTTTCCAGAATTCTCACTAACTTGGCTACCTTTTTGTTTTTCTTTCTTTTTGATTAGTCCCATTCCCCAAGGTTGGTTCACACATACTGGCATCATCTGCATATCACAACAGATCCAGAGGCCCTCCACTTCCTCCTCCTCCAAATAATATGAAAAGCAAAGGTAAATCTAAGATGGACGATATGAGTGGTGTCAGGACAAACAACGATACACATGCTGAGAACTTGGAAACTTCCGATGGTCCGAGTACTCCGCCACCAAATAATTTGGTGTTACAGATGGAACATAAAATACTTGAATTGGAAGGGGAGCTTGAGCAAGTCCGCAACTTGGCAACCTCTCCCTAAACGTCCCAGGTATCAACCAACCAAACACCCAAAACCCAGTACCTCTTCAAAACACACCGAACCAACGTACACAAAATCCTCCCGCACCCCACCAATATGCAACACCTCCCCAAAATCCTAATCCTTTAACCATACCTACACCCCCTCAACACCAGCATCTCCCGACTCAATATCCGCAAACCACTTATCACACTCCTCAGAATACCCCACAACCTATCCCCGATCCTCAAAATTCAACCAATGATCACCACTACACCCAAACTCCCGACATTCATCAAAACAATCCCATATATATAGAAACCCTACCCCACTCCACTCAACCAATCTCATATACCCCAGAATCCTCCGAGAAGGACCTGCTCATTAAAAACATAGCAGGGGAGCTCAAGAAGCTCACAAGCCGAGTCAGGGTGTTAAAGGAGGTAAAGGAATTGAAGGTCTGAATTATGAGGACTTGTGCATTCAGCCAGATGTGGAACTGCCGGAGGGTTACAAACCTCCTAAGTTCGAAATGTTTGATGGAACGAGTGACCCAAAGGTACATTTGAGAACCTACCGTCACAGGCTCGTGGGAGTTGGGAAGAATGAAAGGATTTACATGAAGCTGTTCATGAGAAGTCTCACTGGAGACGCCCTATCTTGGTGTATCAGTAAAAATCCCAAGAAGTGGGTTAATTGGGTAAGCATGGAATCAGACTTCACGGATCGATTCAGGTTCAACACAGAAAATGCACCGGACGTCTTCTACATACAGAACCTCAAGAAGAAACCAACATAGACTTTACGCAAGTATGCTACTCGATGGAGGTCAAAAGCTGCAAAGGTTAGGCCGACATTGGAAGAAGAGCAAATGAATAAATTCTTTGTCAGGGCCTAGGATCCACAATATTATGAGAGGTTAATGGTCATCGAGAATCACAAATTCTCCGACATAATCAAACTCGGGGAAAGGATTGAAGAAGGGATCAAGAGCGGAATGATAACCAATTTTGAAGCATTGCAGGCTACGAACAAAGCATTACAGTCAGGGGGTATATCAAAGAAGAAGGAAATATGAGCATTAATGGTAGCCCAAGGTCCAAAATCTCCACTCACATACCAAACACCTCCACCTCCATATCAAGATTCACCTCCTAGATATCCTTAACCCGCTACCGCCTATCACACCTATAACACCCAGCCATCCTATTATCATTCACGCCATCTCGTCAAAACTATCAAAAACCCAGACCTAATTTCGATCGCAGACCACCCAGACAATACACCCTATTGCTGAACCCATCAACCAGTTATATGAAAGATTGAAGGCTGCCGAATATGTCACCCCTATTCCCGTCGTGGCTATGGAAAACTCATCCCAATGGGTCAACCCAAACAAGACATGTGCATACCATTCTGGCATGAAGGGACATACCATTGATGAATGCCGCACTCTGAAAGAAAAGATCCAGACGTTGATTGATACCAAGGTCATATAGGCCAAGGAAGCCGCACCCAATGTCCTCAATAATCCCCTCCCAGATCATAGGGGTGAAGGAGTCAATGTGATAGAAACCGATGAAGAATGGGATCCGGAGGAATCAATTGGGCTTATTCGGGAAGGTGATGACCCTAAGAAACCTGCAGTCACACTCAATCCCATTGTGGTACAGGTACAACCACCAGTTGAAGTTGAGGTAGCCGCATCGGCTCCCTTTGAAGTAGAAGTGACACCACCTGCAGCTACACATACTCCATTTGAGGTAGAAGTAACCACATCTTTCACTGTGACGGTGGCATCCACACCACCCTTCAATTCCAATGATGTACCTTGGGATTATGTTGTCGAAGCTAGGAGAAAAAGGGAAAGCAAATATGGAAGAGTCCGGTGCTGCACAAGGAATGACTAGAACGGGAAAAATCTACACACCTGAAAATTTGGGAGGAACAAGCAAGGAAGATGCCACCAAACAACCCATCATTGAAACTGGTCCGGATGATATCTGGAGGAAAGTACATGCAAGGGAGTACTCTATTATTGATCATCTGAACAAAACTCCCGCCCAGATATCCATCCTGTCACTGCTGAAAAATTCTGAGGCGCATAGGAATCCTCTGATGAAGGTGTTGAATGAAGCATATCTACCTAACAATATTACCAGCGGAGAAATGTCCAACATGGTGGGGCAAGTGCCGTAGATCCATAAGATCACTTTCCACGAAGATGAGTTGCCAGTTGAAGGATTGAGCCATAACAGGGCCCTGCACGTCACAGTGCAATGTGAAGATAAGTTCATCGCCAGAGTTCTGATAGATGGAGAGTCCAATTGATACCCAATTTTTCTCATATATATTTTGTAAATATATATATACTTTCAAAATAGTACATGAGCATCAACCAGTATTTTTCCATAATGTTTCATAATGTTAAAGGCTTTTAATCAATTTATTCCGGCATTTTATTATTTAAATAATTATTAATTGCATCACAAATAATTTTATAATGATTTATTACTTAAGTTTTATCATTTATGTTCATATTAAGCTTTAAACATTTATGTATAATTATATTTGCATGTTTAGGCTATAATTGCAATATTTAACAATAATAGCCACATATATGCATAATTACATTATATACACAGAAAAATAGATTTTTATAATGTTAAGTAAATATTTTAAATTATTTTCATGCAGAAATGACATTTTTTTATTTATTGATTATTTTTATAAATTATTTTACGGGTTTAATTAGGTATTTCAAATCTATCCCCTTTCCTAATTAATTTTGGACCTAGCCCCAACCCAATACAACCTAATACTATACACAATCCCAAAATACCCATCCCAAATCAACTAACCAAACCCTCTAAACCCGGTCGATATCCGTCTGTTATAACCCGCCCCGATCACTTTTAAATCCCTAGCCGTTGATCTTTCAAGATCAATGACCCACATACCTTCTCCCTATTTTAATTAACCAAACCCCTAACCCTAAATCTCATTCACCCAAACCCACCGCCTCTGTATTCTCTAATCTCTTCCTCTTCTCCTCTTAAAACCCAGCCGCCGTCACCCAAAATCACTCCCCTAATCCCGCCTCTGATGAGATTCCCTCCCAGGTACTTACCATATTGGCCCCTCCTCCCTACTGGCTAACTGTTGATGGTGTTACATGATTGTTTTCCTAATATGGCAAGCAGAATCGAACCAAAATTTGTTCAAATCCTTAACTTGCTGCTTATTTCGTCTGTGTTCATCACTTGCTCTTTGTAAGTACGATTAATTTCCGTATCTCTCACTGATTCATACTTAATCCTAAGGTTAGGGTTTTCAGATCCCATTTTGGTTCGAACAAAAACTGGTTCAAGCTTTAATTTAAAGTACTATCCCGTCTATATTCCTCCTATTATGCATGGATCTGCCTATTTTTGTCAATTTATTTTACTTACCCTAAATTAGGGTTTCATACCCTTTTCCATTTGAACCACATCTAGTTCGATTATGTGTTTCTTTTGAATAATTTCTGGTCTATGTTCATCACATGCAATATGTAGTTGATTGTCTTTATTTTCTGCCGATTTTATGGGGTTTACCTAAAAACTAGGGTTTGAGACCTCTCCTCGTCTTTACTGAATTTTTGATTAATGCTCTTTCCTTTATCATATTGGACTAATAGTTTCCTTATTTCTGTTTAATATGCATGGTTCCTTTATTTTTACCTTATTTTTTCCCCCTAAAACTGATTGTTAATCGATTCTTATGTGATATCTTCCTTATTCTCTGTTGTATCCTCTTATTCTAAGTGTTACTCGCCTAATTGCACACCATTATTCTCTGTTGCTTTATTGAACTCTTTGGGTTTCTGTATTATTTTCCCTAAATATAGATCTTAATTGCTTATGTGTTTAATACTTACCATGTTTATGTGTTCAGTTCCTACACTATTTAAACCCCCTCCCCTTTTCCCTTTAGGAAGACTCGAATTCATAGATTCTCACTAAGAAATCTAGGGCTTAGTTCTATATCTCTCTATGCTCTCTTTTTTACTTCTGGTCTTGGCCGGCTGAAAGCCAAGGCCAAATATTCTGGTTCGCTTGCTTATCTGGTGAGTGACTATCATTTGTCATTTCATTTCTATTCTCGAACTATGTTTACAATCCAGCATGTCTAAAACCCCTTTCTCAGCATGATTCTGCCTGTTTACATGATTCTCTCTAGTCCTATAGTTAATAATTTTTAGTTCTGAGACTGGTTATTTTTGAATAATATGAATCCTCTTAAAGCATATGCTTAATTTGTCTCCTATATGATGTTCTGAACTTGTTCTGAACTGGACATCTTTAGGATGTTAATTAGTCAATTAGTCCTGAATCTTTGAAGCTTGTATTGTTATTAAACTTCTTGTTCTGTCGTTTATATGCCTTGATAACTTGCTTTCTAATATGTCTTGTATTTATTTGGATTCATGTGGGTGTTTTGACTGTTTGGTTTTTATGGTTTAATAAGGTTGTCCTAAATGCTAGCATGAACACCTAGCTTAACTGGACTTTTCCAGATTTCAACTTATTTAAACTGTATGTTTGTGCATAAACAACTTTAAAAACCTTGCTTGTTTTCTTAATACAATCCTGCCTACATATTCCATGTCTTAAACTCTATTATGATGGCTTTCCTTTGAAAATCAAAACTGTTTTAAATCTGTCCCTGCCTCATTTTATATGCTGCTACTTTTTTTAAACTCCTACTCTTAAGTCCTTTAGGTTCTATCCTCAACCACCCCAGTGTGAGCACTGCTCAGGGTCCATGTGAGACTCCTGTGAACTCTGACACATTGGGGACTGGTTCCTAACCTCCTTTGAATCATTCCCGAGTATTTGGTTCTGGTGTGAGCATTGCCCTGGGTCGTGAGACCCTTGGAAACTTTGACGCACTACAAACCTAGTTCTATATGTACTATGGGTGAATCACTCACCACTGGATGTTCTTTACTCTTGAAATGAGTCTCGAAGCTGATATGGTTTGCAGGCCTGGGATGCCCAAGTGTATTTGGGCATGATAAAGGCTTCCTATAGTTTATTTTGTTACTATTATGTAATTTACTAGCCTGATCTGTAATAACACTGTGATAAACAAATTCTGGGGTATTCAGTAAAATCAGGAGGGTTCCTTATTTTGTTTGTTAAACCGGGTAGAAATCCTGCCTATAGGGTTTCCTTTATGCTGTTAATTCTGCTCATATTGTGTTTTAGAAATTGTGCCTATAGGATTTCATTTATGTTGTTGATTCTGCTCATTTTGTTAAAAATTGTATAAGCTCTATATTGTGTTTAGAAATACTGCCTATAGGATGCATCAACTTGCCCAATAAAACGTGTTAGCAATCATGCCTATAGGACCAATGTTTGACTCAACTGTTTTCTAGCAATGTGTATAAATTTCTGCCCATATACTTCTTAATTAGAAATCATGCCTATAGGACTAAAATTAGTTCAATCTTAGATATCATGCCTATAGGATTAAAAATCAGTTCAATAATTAGAAGCTATGCCCATAGGATTATACTAAATGATTTTGAATACAACCGTCATTGTCAATCAATTAGACAATATGCCTATAGGATTTAATAACTATTCTGGATTTGTAATTGTGATTCATTACTGCCTGAAGTGCCCAGATGCTAAAATAAAATCAGTAGGCAAACGAATAGGTCTTAATGCTCGCCGTAATAAAACTGTCTCTGCATTATGTTTTTTTCTACATAGATATCCTGCCTATAGGATTCCAAAGTTAATAAAGTTTGCTGATTCAATTACGTGCTTTTGTTGTCTATGTGCGGAGGTTAATGTGAGCCCATACTTGTTCCTTATCTGAAAGTCCTATTTGTTTTTGTTTGTCGCCTAGATTTCCCATTTTTAAGTAACATAGGCTGGTCTAGAACTATCCCAAATAGAGGTCCTAATACCTCCAGGGACATAGGTAAGGGATGGTAGCACACGCATAAGGAACGGGCTAGAAACTGCTAGAGCGCTTATGTAACAACTTAAAGATAGTAATTGGGTAGTCGGAAGATGATAGTCCATGCGTTAATACTATGAGTGACACCCCGACTTGAGGAAGTTACAAAGTATTGTATGGAATGATCCTATAGGCTAAAAAACTTAGGACCCCCCTATACTCTTGTTTAGAAAAAAAAAAGATTGAATATCGTATTTGTCCAAATCGCTTTCTCCCCCTTTTTTAGACTAATTCACTTAATTTAAGTTCGATCGGGACCCACCATTATGGACCTCGAGGGGTGTCTAACACCTTCCCCTCAAGGTAATTCCATCCCTTACCCGATCTCTGGTGATGTAAACTGGTTAATTGAGTTAATTTCTCTAGGTGCCTTAACACACCTTAATCCTTTAGGTGGTGACTCTTCCAATTCCAAACCCATCCGGAAAAGGAGTTGTCCCAAAAATGTCAAAACCCGATTTTGCTAGAAAAAGGAGTCACGACAGCATGTCGACTCTGCTGGGGATATTTTTAGTCTCTTACCATGACGAACCTGATTTTTGTGAATTAGTCTTTAAGCATGCCTTTATTATTCCGTCAATACTTGCATACCTGTTTCCCTTTCCCACTTTATGTGAATTTATTTGCCTATCTTTATCCATTTACGATTTCTCTTTCCTGTTTTATTACTCTTTACGATGGAAACTGACTGGTCTCCTTGTTTTTTCTTTCTTATATATCTTTAAAATTATTAAATACTGCATTTATCATTTCTTCATTGTGCAAATACGTGACAACATGCTATTTTCTGTTGCATAAAGCATGCTCAACATCATATTTCACTCGTGCGTAATTAATACCATTGCAACGCTTGATGAGTGTTTGCGCTTTTCGTATATCACCCTATTTGAATTTGGAAAGGATTATTTCCGGTAAAACTAGTCGATCAATGGTGCAGTCGACGGTTCCGTGCCTTTCCCCCTCAAGTTGTCTGCTTGAGGGTATCAGTCTAGACCTCTATAAAAACCTTACTCTGATTATAACTGTACATGCATCATGGTCAAACCTAGCCTGGGTTAATATGTTGTCCACATAATAACCCTTTAAGAAAAGCCTTTTCCAAAGTCCACCGAGGTTTCCATAATCCCAACGGACGCAACCACGATCTGTGCATTAATTTGGAGAAATAAGTGCCAATATGCTAATCATTAATGTATAAATAGTCGACCTGGAGGGGGAAAGGGTCTAACCTTATTTGTTTTAAATAAAATGAGGCACGAAGTCCCCAGGTTCGGCATGGTCCGTAACATACCACAATTGTTTCTAGATTGGTGGGAAGACCTTTTGTCAAGCGATAAAAACCATATGAAAAGAGTCCTTGGAAATCTACCTTCCTTATTAGATATCCAACCAAACAACATGTTGATCGAAGCTGCCACTATGTTCTGGGACAGAGAAAGGGCCGTATTCCGTTTTGGCAACATAGAAATGACCCCTCTTTTGGAGGAAATATGGGGATTCACTGGACTACCTTGGGATAGTCCCGGTTTATTGGAGCCGAAAACTCGCACTCCCAAAGGGTTTCTAAAAATGATGGGTTTAAAAAAGAATGACGACTTGGTGTGTCTGAAGAAGTTCTATATATCCTCCGACTTCCTTTATGAACGATACAGTCACAACAAATCTTACCGTATATTTCATGACGAGCTCTCCATCACTTCCTTGGTTGGATTCATCGCAGGGTTTTCATGTTTATCGTCTGCTTCTTGGGTATGATAGTGTTTCCAAGCAAAAAGAACAAAATTCACACCAGACTGGCCATGGTAACCAAAGCCTTAATGGGGGGAATCGAGGGACAAGTATATACTATTGTCCCTATGATTATAGCAGACATATACCGGGCCTTGGATCGCTGCTAGAAGGGGTTTAAACACTTCGAGGGTTGTAATATGCTACTACATATTTAGTTGCTAGAACATATCCAGAGAGGTCAATACCGCCAAGAATTTCCACGAAGACCATGGAACGATCACATAGCCTTTCATCACCCCAAGAGAATGACCTTTATCCCAGAAAAGTTTGCTCAACCGGAGAATGCTACAGAATGGTTGCAATTTTTTGACAACTTGACTGAGGACCAGGTTCACTAGATGTTCGAGTGGTTCCCCACCAATGAGTTCAACATTCGATCTAGGGATTCTCCACACTTGGTGTTAATCGGGTTAAGGGGTATACACCCCTATGTTCCTATCATGGTCATGAGAAAAGCTGGTAGAAAATAGATTATACCACGAGTCTCCAAAATAAGTCACTATAGGGTGGATTTCCAAGATGATGACATCCTATATAAATGTGAAGCTCAACATATGTGGAACTTGAAGATTATTGTGGAAAGGGACACCATCGAGCCAGATCGATCTCACGCAGGGCATGTGTACTTTTACCCATCGTGGTTGGAGGACTGCATAGCGGGAATACTCGAGCCAGGGGTCGGTCGAGGAAACAGAGTCATAGATGAAGCTGCCGAAGCATAGGTGAAGTATGACAGACTGCACAAAAGGGTTTGTGAGTCCGAGGCTGAGCATCTAGAACAACACAAGACTGATATCGAACTGATCAATGAATGGAGGGAAATGACTACCAGATCGAATGAAAGGCTAGAATATCTGGAGCAGGGTCTGATGGAGCTGGAAGGAAAGATGAGGAAAAGAGTCATAGACTGCCAGAATGCTGAAGGTACCGAGAGAGGACATCTAGCAAGGGCATACCTGCTGCTGGACATGCGCGACTTGGGGAACCTGATCGACGGAGCCAAGAGAATCAGGCCTAGAGAAGGTCCTTCTGGGACCAAGTAGATTAGGTTTATTTGTTCTTGCTTTTCGAATGTAATAAGGCCAAGGGCCATTTGTGACTTACATTATTGTCATTTTAGATTCGTCTTATTTATTGCGTTAATGAAATGAGGCAATTATTGGGTTTAAATTCTCCAAATCTACTTGTCGCCAGGATAACCTCGGGCACAACGAGGCTCCCAAGTTAGGACGAGAATTTACATTCCCGCAATATGTGTTTAAATACCACAAACATTTTTCAGAACTCTCACTAACTTGGTTACCTTTTGTTTTTCTTTCTTTTTGATTATTCCCATCCCCTAAGGTTGGTTCACACATACTAGCATCATCAGCTTACCACCCCAAATCCAGAGGCCCTCCACCTCCTCCTCTTCCAAGTGCACTAAAAGGAAAAGAGAAAGTTACGATGGAAAATATGAGTGGCGTCAGAAAAGACGACACCATGCATGCTGAGAATGTGGAAACTTATGATGGTCGGAGTACTCCGACACCAAATGACTTGGTTTCGCGAATTGAACAGAAGATACTTGAACTACAGGGTGAGCTTGAGCATGTCCGCAACTTGGAAAACCTCTCACTCATAGTAAACGTCCCAGATATCAACCATCCAAATACCCAAAACCCGACACCTCCTCAGAATACACCCAACCAACGCCCGCATAATCCTTCCGCACCCCTCAAATATACAACCCCTCCTCATAATCCTTTACCCATACCTACACCTCCTCAACATCATCATCCCCCGACTCAATATCCGCAAACCACTTATCACACTCCTCAGAATACCCCTCAGCCTATCCCCGATCCCCAAAATTCAATCAATGATCACCACTGCACCTAAACTCCCGACATTCACCAAAACAACCCAATATACGTGGAAACCTTACCCCACACCGCTTAGCCAATCTCATATACACAGGAATCCGCTGAAAAGGACATGCTCAATAAGAACATGGCTTAAGAGCTCAAGAAACTCACAAGCCGAGTTCAGGGTGTTGAAGGAGGAAAAGGAATCGAAGGTTTGAATTATGAGGATTTGTGCATTCAGCCAGATGTGGAACCGCCGGAGGGTTACAAACCTCTTAAGTTCGAGATGTTCGATGGAACGGGTGACCCAAAGGTTCATTTAAGAACTTATTGTGATAAGCTTGTAGGGGTCGAAAAGGACGAAAGAAGTCGTATGAAGCTGTCCATGAGAAGCCTTACTGAAGACGCTTTGTCTTGGTACATAAGTCAAAATCCCAATAAATTGGCTAATTGGATAAGCATGGCGTCAGACTTCATGGATAGGTTCAGATTCAACATGGAAAATGCACCAGATGTCTTCTATATCCAGAATCTCAAGAAGAAGCCCACTCAGACTTTCCGCGAGTATGCTACTCGATGGAGGTCAAAAACAGCAAAGGTCAGGCCGACATTAGATGAAGAGCAGATGAACAAATTCTTTGCCAAGGCTCACGATCCACAATATTACGAAAGGTTAATGGTAATCGAGAATCAAAAGTTCTCCGATATCATCAAGCTGGGAGAAAGGATCAAGGAAGGTATCAAAAGTGGAATGGTGACAAATTTTGAGGCACTGCAGGCCACGAATAAAGCACTACAATCAGGCAACATATCAAAGAAGAAAGAAGTGGGAACAATTATGGTTGCCCAAGGTCCGAAATCTCCATTTGTGTACCAAACACCTCCACCCACATACCAACCTTCACCTCCTAGATACCCTCAACCCCCTACCGCCTACCACACCTATAATACCCAACCAACCTATTATCATTCACCTCCAGCTCGTCCAAATTACCAAAAACCCAGGCCCAATTTTGATCGCAAACCACCCAGAAAATACACCCCTATTGCTGAACCTATTGACCAATTATATGAAAGATTAAAAGCTGCTGGATATGGCACCCCTATTCCCGCCGTGGCTATGGAAACTCATCACAATGGGCCAACCCAAACAAGAGGTGTGCATACCATTCCGGCATGAAGGGACATACTATTGATGACTTCCACACCCTGAAAGACAAGATCCAAACACTGATTGATACCAAGGTCATACAGGCGAAAGAAGCCACACCCAATGTCCGCAACAACCCCCTCCCAGATCATAGGGGTGAATGAGTCAATGTAATAGAAACTGATGAAGAATGGGATCCCGAGGGATCAATCAGACTTATTAGGGAAGGTGATGATCCTAAGAAGCCGGTAGTCACGCTCAATCCCATTGTGGTACAGGTACAACCACTAGTCAAAGTTGAGGTAGCCGCATCGGCTCCCTTTGAAGTAGAAGTGACACCACCTGCAGCCACACCTGCTCCATTTGAGGTAGAAGTATCCACACCTTTCACTGTGACGGTGACATCCACACCTCCCTTCGGTTCCAACGCTGTACCTTGGGATTATGTTGCCGAGGCTAGGAGAAAGAGGAAATCAAAGATGGAAGAGTCCGGCGTTGAACAAGGGATGACCAGAACAGGCAAAATTTACACACCTGAGCATTTGGGAGAAACAAGTAAGCAAACTTCCAACAAACAACCCATCATTGAAACTTGTCCAAATGACCTTTGGAGGAAAGTACAAGAAAGGGAGTATTCTGTTATTGATCATCTGAATAAAACTCCTGCCCAGATATCCATCTTGTCATTACTGTAAAATTCCGAAGCACACATGAATGCTCTGATGAAGGTACTAAATGAAGCATATGTGCCCAACAACATTACTAACGGAGAAATGGCCAATATGGTGGTACAAGTGCTGGAAAGTCATAAGATTAACTTTCATGAAGACGATTTGCTACCTGAAGGGTTAAGCCACAACAGGGCACTACACATCACAGTGCAATGTGAAGATAAGTTTATTTCCAGAGTTCTGATAAACGGAGGGTCAAGCCTCAACATCTGTCCGCTGACAACTTTGAAGAGGTTTGGCAAGGAACTGCATGAAATAAATGCGGCAACTATGAATGTGAAGGCATTCGATGGGTCTCAAAGGGCCACAATCGGAGAAACTAATATGTTCTTGCAGATGGGTCCTACCTGGTTCGATGTTGAATTTCAGGTGCTAGACATATCCGCCTCCTACAATTTACTTGAGCTGTCGCGTCTACTTTGCACCAAGCGGTAATATTTGAATGGAACCATCAAGAAGTGATCATCCATGGAGATGGGAGCAACCCCATTAACACCAGTCAGACTGTTCCGGTGGTGGAGAACAGAAGGAAGTTAGGGGGAGAAACTTACCATCACATCGAGCATATTAACGTAATCGAGAAGGATAAGTGGTGGAGTAGCAAGATAGAAAGCATATTGGCATGGGCAGGGTATGAACCTGGTAAGAGGCTTGGTAAAAAGCTTCAAGGTATCTCCAAACCAGTATAGCTGAAGCGCCATGGCACAACCTTCAGGCTCAGATATCACTATACCTGGCAGGAAAATCAGAATTGGTCGCCACCATGGCGTGGTCCATACTATCATCTTGAGCAACTCGTGCCGCACCTGAATCAGACCTTCCATCAGGCCGATACAATATGAGGATCATAGGAAGAAGAAGCCTTGGCAGCATTGAGGAATTTGTTCTTGGAATACGATGATATGGATTGTTTTGTAATAATTGAGGAGGAGGAGGAATAAGGCCTCTCTATCCAGACAGTGGAGAAGGGAGCATCTCTCAAGAACTAGACCGCTAAGCCATCAAGGGCCCGACGAGTCCAGGGGTAGCAAGGCTGATAGAATTGTTTACTCTTGAAAATGATTTCCTCTTTGGCATTTTGTTTTAAATAATTTTTAGTGTTCCGTTTCGAAAAAAAAATTATTTGAAATCATTTTTGTTTGACATTCTAAATGGCTTGATGTTTTTTTTTATTTATTATTATTATTATTATTATTATTTTTCTTTCATATCTTTATCCCTACAACATTACTATTTCTTATCTTGATGAACCAACGACTGTGACATGTAATGAGACAACACAACAGAAGGATAGTGACTCGGAAGAAATAGAAGAAGAAGATGTAATACCTGAGGAAATTTTCAGAGAAGTGGAGAACTTTGATAACAAGCCCAAGACCAACCTGGAGACCGAGATAGTCAACTTGGCAGACTCCGAAACCGTCAAGGAAACCCGCATAAACATCTATTTTTCATTATCAGAGAAAGAAGAATACACTCGGTTCCTGAAGAATATGAGGAAATATTTGCATGGTCATACGACGATATGACAGGGTTGAGCACATTCATAATGGCTCACAAGTTACTTACAAATCCAATGTGTCCACCAGTGAAGCAGAAACTCAAGAAATTCAAGCCAGACATGAGCCTGAAAATCAAGGAGGAAGTCACCAAGCAGATCAAAGCCAAGTTCCTCAGAGTAGTTAAGTACCCAACCTGGTTGTCCAACATTGTACCGGTTCCAAAGAAAGATGGGGAACAGAGCAAGTCCCAAGGATGATTTCCCGCTACCAAATATACACATTCTGATTGACAATTGTGCTAAGCATGAACTCCAGTCCTTTGTAGATTGCTTCGCGGGTTACCATCAGATTTGGATGAACGAAGAAGACGCAGAGAAAACAACATTCATTACACCGTGGGGAGTGTATTGTTACAAAATGATGTTGTTCGGTCTAAAGAATGCTGGGGCCACCTACATGAGGGTTATGACAACGATCTTCCATGATATGATACGTAAGGAAATAGAGGTATATGTTGACAACTTCATCATCAAATCCAAGAAGGCTACAGATCACATAGCATATTTGAGAAAATTCTTTGACCGGCTGCGGAGATACAATCTAAAGTTAAATTCCGTAAAATGTGCATTCGGGGTTCCTGCCGGAAAATTGTTGGGATTCATCGTCAGTCACCGAGGAATAGAGTTGGACCCGTCAAAGGTTAAAGACATCCAGGAACTACCACCACCAAAAAGCAAGAAGGATGTGATGAGTTTCTTGGGACGCCTCAACTACATCAACCGTTTCATGGCACAGTCCTCAGTAATATGTGAGCCGATTTTCAAAATGCCGAAGAAGGATGCCGCAACCAGTTGGACCAAGGATTGTCAAAAATCTTTTGACAAAGCAAGGAATATCTATCCACACCGCTAGTCTTAGTCCCGCCAGAGCCTTGTAGACCCCTACTACTCTACTTTGCAGTGTTAGATGGAGCTTTCGGTTATGTTCTGGGCAGCATGACGAGACGGGAAGAAAGGAGCAGGCCATATATTACTTGAGTAAGAACTTTACTCCATATGAAGCACGATACTCTCTGCTAGAACGCACTTGCTGCGCTCTAACCTGGATAGCTCAGAAGCTAAGACATTACTTCTATGCCTATACTACCTATCTCGTATCAAGGATAGATCCTCTAAAGTACATCTTTCAGAAACCCATGCCTACTGGGAAGCTGGCCAAGTGGCAAATCTTATTGAGCGATTTCGACATCATTTATGTAACTCAGAAAACAGTCAAAGGAAAAGCATCGGTATATGTGGCTGAAAATCTTGTAGAAGGAGAATACGAACCCCTAAAACGTATTTTCCTGATGAGGATGTATCATTCGTAGGAGAAGATATTGCGGAAGACTACAACGGTTGGAGAATGTTTTTCGACGGAGCTGCAAATTTCAAAGGAGTAGGTATCGGAGCCGTCTTGGTATCAGAAATTGGTCAGAATTATCCGGTGTCTGCAAAACTCAGATTCCCATACACTAACAACATGGCGGAATATGAAGCCTGCATATTAGGGCTCAACCTGGCTATTGATATAAATATTCAGGAACTGTTGGTAATCGGCGATTCAGACCTGCTGGTACATCAAATTAAAAGAAAAATGGGCTACCAAGAGTTCCAAAATACTGCCATATCTGCATCATGTACAAGAAATGAAGAATAGGTTCATGAAGATAGAATTCCAGCATGTCCCCAGAATTCAGAATGAATTTGTAGACGCATTGGCCACCTTGTCGTCAATGATATGACATCTAGACAAGAATTTCATCGATCCCATTCTGGTGAGGATCCATAATCATCCAGCATACTGTGCTCATGTTGAAGAAGAAACATACAAAAATCCCTGGTTCCACAACATCAAAGAATACTTGGAAAAAGGAGAATACCCGGAGCATGCAAACAATACTCAGAAACGCACACTTCGGAGGTTGTCCAATCACTTCTTCTAAAGCGGAGGAACCTTGTATAGGAGAACTCCCGATCTAGTACTGTTAAGGTGTGTTGAGGCAAAAAAGGCTTCTAAATTGCTCGAGGAGGTACATGCCGGAACCTGCGATCCACATATGAACGGCTTTGTCTTGGCCAAAAAGATACTCAGGTCAGGATACTTTTGGATGACCATGGAGACAGACTGCATCCGGTATGTTCAGAGATGCTACCAATGCCAGATACACGCAGACATGATACGGGTACCGCCAAACGAGCTTAATGAAACAAGCTCACCTTGGCCTTTTGCTGTCTGGGGAATGGATGTCATCGGTCCAAGCGATCCCACCGCTTCAAACGGGCACCAGTTAATTTTAGTGGCCATCGGCTACTTCACTAAATGGGTTGAAGCTGCATCTTGCAAAGCTATGACCAACAATGTTGTTGTAGATTTTGTCCGAGTACGAATTGTTTGTAGATTTAGGGTTCCAGAGTCCATCATCACTGAAAATGACGCCAACCTCAACAGCGATCTAATGAAATCCATGTGTGAAACTTTCAAAATCAAGCACAAGAATTCCACAGCATACATGCCTCAAATGAATGGAGCCGTGGAGGCCGCCAACAAAAACATCAAGAAGATACTAAGGAAAATGGTAAAGAATCACAAACAATGGCACGAGAAATTACCATTCGCCTTACTGGGATACCATACCACAGTCCGCACATCAACTAGGGCAACTCCCTATCTGCTGGTTTATGGTACCGAAGCTGTCATTCCCGCCGAGGTAGAAATTCCTTCTTTAAGAATCATACAAGAAGCCGAACTTAGCGATGCAGAATGGATAAAGAACCTCTATAAGAAATTAGCCCTCATAGATGGAAAGAGGATGAATGTAGTGTGTCACGGCCAGCTCTATCAGAATAGAATGTCCAGGGCTTTCAATAAAAGGGTCAAACCAAGATAGTTCACGTCGGGGCAGCTGGTGCTGAAACGAATCTTTCCACTTCAGGATGAAGCCAAAAGAGAATTTTCCCCCTCAACTGGCAATGTTCTTACATGGTTCACAGAGTATTGACATGAGGAGTGCTCATACTCACAGAGATGGACAGAGAAATCTGGCCAAAGCCTATCAATTCAGATGCAATCAAAAGATACTATGTGTAAACCATTTATGCTTCTTAATATGATGTAAATTGAAATACGCTCGACCTGATTCCCGGTTAAGAGGGGATACGTAGGCAGCCCTGTGGGTTCGGTCACAATTCAATAAAATTTCCATTTTCCCCACAATCAGAAACTAGGGAAGAATTTTGAGGAGGACCCTTAAAATTTTGAAGTAAGTTCGGTCAACCGCAGCATATAGAATGGTCAGAAAGTTCATCTAGTTAACTGAGGCAAAATTTTGAGGAAGACCCTCAAAATTCTACGGCAGAGGAAGTCACAATGTCTCTAATTATGTAGTTACCGGTTCATCTAATTAATTTCTAAACTGCATATTACTATGCCTTTGAAATCTATACACGCATGCTTTGAAAAGAAACTTTACCTTTAGCCAAATGCTACCCCTGCCAACTTGAGCAGGATCCTCGGACAGAACGGAGAAGATCGAGCAAGAAAAGACACGAACCAACCTCCCCCGCAAAACTCACAAATTTTCTTTGGATGAAGGAGTCATCATGATAAGTGTCGTCGCAAAAAACACAATCGCTACGCACGAGACACATCGTCAGCTAAGAATACTTCACTCTTAATTTTACATTTACATGAAACTAAGCCCTGTCTCAAATCACTCACATGAGGCTAAGAACTGCCTCCCATTTGCATAAGGCTAAGCCCTGCCTTCTCTTTGCATGAGACTAAGCCCTGCCTCTCTACTTGCATGAGGCTAAGCCCTGCCTCTCTACTTGTCACGACCCAAAATCTATTAAGGTCGCATGGCGCCGGACACTATCGTCAGGCAAGCCAATCATTAATTAGTTGAAATAAATTCCTGTTTTAACATTTTTGAAATTACTACCTTTAACTTATTACGTAATAACTAAACAAAATCCGTTAAGTAAATGCGACAGTTTAATATTCCATTGTTATAAAATACATCCCATACACATCCCAGAACCCGGTGTCACAAGTGCATGAGAAATTTCTAAGAATTTTACGATTACTACAAAGCTTGTCCGAAATACAATTGGATAAGGAAATTAAAATAAAATGAATACAATGCGAGGGAAACTCTGTCAGCTGCGGATCGCCTCTGGATGATGCAACTCGCCTAAGTCTCCAAACCAACCACATCGCTATGAAAGTACCTATGCAATAAAAATGCACAGCAAATGTAGCATGAGTACGAAAACAATGTGTACTCAGTAAATATCCTGCCTAACCTCGTAGAGGTAGTGGCGAGAGGTCGACTTGACACTCAGTAAGGTCCAACAAAATAATTTAACAAGATATGATATCCGTAATAGGCATACGAGGATGATAAAAATAGTAAACATTAAAGATAATTGTAATTCAAATAAATACTGAAAGTAAATAAACAATTACTACTTCATTTCCCCCCAAGTATCTTAGATAAATAATTACTTCTTAATTTCCCCCCAAATATCTTGTCACTTAAAATCGATGAAAATCATTAACAATTTAGCATGCACATACAGGATAAGGACAACTGGCCTAAGCCATCATAATAATCATATCTGTGCATTGCCGAGGGTCGAACAACCCGAACCATAATATATCTTTCAATCTCGCCATGGCGTACAACCCGCTCCCATGAGAGTGGGGAAAATAACACTCCGCTCGCGGAATGTAAATTGCGAAGCGGTCACATGCAGTCATGCACAATCAACAGTCCATCCCGACTTCATCAAAAAAAAAAATACTCAAGTAGATGACAAATTTCTCTTTTAAAAGTCACAAAAATAGTATTTAAAACTTTTTCTCGAAATTTATTTGCCAAGTTAATAATATTCAATAATATAACCTTATCAGGAATACAATTATCCACAGAGGAATCAATTCTCTTTCTAAATGATTAAGAAAGGTACATTCTAGACTTCTTAGGAAATAAATTACCAATTCAATAGCATTATCGGTCTAATATTATTTGCAGGATCTCATGATATTTTATTGACAAGGTCACAAGTATGACAAGTAAAGCATGCTAGTGGGTCCTAGACTACCCGGACATGGCATAATAGTAGATACGCACGGACTACCGTCACCTCGTGCATACGTAACCCCCGCAGATAGTAGCACGTATTTAATTAGTTCACCTACGGGGGACAGTTCCCCCTCACAAGAAAGGAGACTTACCTCGCTCCGAAATTCCAAAACCGGTTTCCAAGCCCTTCCGACGACTCCAATGGATGCACACCACCCCAAAACTATCCAAATAATGAAAAACCAATGAAAATTTACTCTAATACTTGCAACAATTCAAATTATATAATTTCCCAACTCCGCTTAGTGAATTAACCAAAATGCCCTCGGGTCCACGTGCTCGGATTCCGAAATTTCTCGAAGATAAACTCTACCCATAGCCTTACTAGTTCAAATATACAATTTACTCAAATATTCATGCTCAATTCGTGGTAAAAATCCAAATTAAAATTTCTAGGTTTTCCCCCAAAAATCCCAATTTCCTACTAATTTCCATGTCTAATTCCATGCATAAACCTTGTATTTAACTTAAAAACATGAAGAAATTACTTACCTAGTAATGCATGATGAAAATCCCTCTTGAAGCTCCTCAAAGTCGTCCAAACCAAAGAACAATGGGAGAAAATGAGCCAAGAATCTCGGTTTTAAAACATTCTGCCCAGGCTTATTTTCGCACCTGCGATCCAAATCTTCGCACCTGCGCTCCTGCAGGTGCGCCCAAACTCCTGCACCTGCGGCTTCCTCAGCTCCAGCCAAAACTCGTACCTGCACCCCATTGTCCGCATCTGCGCCTTCGCAGGTGAGGAAATTACATCGCACCTGCGCTCCCAGCCAAGCCACCAAAATCTCCCACCTTCGGTGCCAAAATCGCACCTGCGGCCAAATCCTCGCAGGTGCGGTCACACCAGATGACAACAATCTCAGGACTTCTTCATACTCCAAACTTGATCCGTTAACCCCCTCGGAATCCACCCGAGGCCCCCTGGGACCCTTTCCAATTACACCAACCTATTCCAAAACATAATGCGGACTTTCTCGAGGCCTCAATTCACATCAAACAACATCGAAACCACTGATCACACAAAAATTCAAACTTTAAGAACTTGAAATTTCAAACTTCCACATCCGATGCCGAAACCTATCAAATCACGTCCGATTGACCCCAAATTTTGCACACAAGTCATATTTGACATTACGGACCTGCTCCAACTTCCGGAATCACATTCCGACCCCGATATCAAATTTTCCGGTCGGATTTCTCAAAAAGACCTTAAAATTCTTATCTTTAGCCAAATGGCTTCAAAATAACCTACGGACATCCGAATTCACTTCCGATCGCACCCCCAACTCCAGAATCACCATACGGAGCTATTCCCAGACTCGAAATCCCAAACGGACATCAATATCACTGAGATGCACTTCAACCCAGACTTAGGAAATTTCTTCAAAATGCTGACTTCCACAATATATGCCGAAACGCTTCTGGGTTATCCAAAGCCCGATCCGGAAATACGCCCAAGTCCTAAATCATCATAAGAACCTGAAGGTACCTTCAAATCCCGATTCGGAGGTCGTTTACTCAAATTTCCAATCTTAGTCAATTTCTCCAACTTAAGGCTTCTGAAATGAGAATTTTTTCCAATTTGACTCCGAACTTCCTGAAATTCAACTCCAACCATGCCCACAAGTCATAATACCTGAAATGGAGCTGCTCATGACTTTAAACCACTGAACGGCGCGCTAGAGCTCAAAACAATCGGTAGGGTCGTTACATTCTCCCCCACTGAAACAGACGTTCGTCCTCGAACGTGCCAAGAACTGCTGTGGAGTTATCTGAAATCACTATTTTGCATCTCGCGCACCTGCCCGTGCTACCACAACCCAGATGAGCACATAGGCTTGATCAAACCTGAAGACATCCTCCTTTATCCATACAATCAGCTCAGAACCCAATTCCAATACCCGAAATTCTCGGCCAAGCCTAGTTCCAATATATAAACACCGTATCAACTACCACACAATATACCAGAACATGACTACATACCTTTGCTGAATCAGCACCATGCACCGCATAACCCATCATCTGACCACAATGACACTTCCTGAACCTTAATAGCCAAAATTTCACGAATCTGATGCTCCCAATGCACCTTATGATATATATATACATCCTGTATAATGCTGGCGATACCACCACAATGGAGTTGATGTGTAGGGATTTCTAACCGATTGCAGAGTTAACCAAACATTGAATCCTTCCTCTTGACTAAGACCACCATCTCATCACAAACCAATAAGGGTAACTGTCCTTCAATGTATTTCACATAATCTTATCGCACTAGATTCCTGATCAAAAATCTCGTCTCACAGAGTATGAACTTCTCAGACAAAAAATCACCCCAAACATGACCAACAGTCTCACATGACACCACAACACGCCAATAGGCCATAACTCGAACATGATACATAAGGGAATGACTCAGGAAAAGTCTACTCAATTCACGCAACTTATTATGAACTCTTCTCAGAAAATAGAAAGTAAAACACAAGAAAAAATAAATATAGGAACCTTACTCATCATCACACCGTTGCGACGTGCAATCCGATCCAAATAACATACCTATGGCGGCGTGCCACCCGTTCCCATCATAAAATTCACATAAGGAAATATACACGGAGCTGAATTGCTCACTATTTACAAATATCGAACATTGGTCACAAGCACGCTAAGTGCACAATACCATCCTGGGGAGACTGATAAATCCATATGCTACAAAACTTTCGCACATCTGAGGTGCGATATATATACTCTGAATCTCAAGAGCTCTCCTGCTCGCATAACATCATCACTACACGGAGACTCAACACATAGGGATCTATCAAGACGTTTCACAACTCACACGGCACAATCACAACATTACATGAATTGGACGAAGATGGAACAACATCTGATATTCCAACACCCCTCTTTGAGGAGCGCTATACTGAAATGAATACATCTAACTCACATGAAGCCCAAAATCTTGTTTAAATCCATTCACACACTTCAAGTCGATTCTGCTTGCACTGAACTAGGCTAATAGCTTGACCTGGGTCCATAATAACCCACTTCCTCTCATAATACACAAGAACAACCATCATAGTCGGGACTAACACCCCACAATCCACAACCATCTGAACCGAACGCCTTCCTGGAATAAATTCTCAATTAAGCAATATTACACTCCTTTATACTTGGTCTAATTCTTCAACCAATCGGGTGACTACATGTCACACTTATACAATCTTCCCGTGATCACGCTCCCACGACCTTCCATACAAGGAAACCAGTCTGCACATCCGTACCATCGACTACACTAACACTGTAAAATAATTCAAGAACCCATGACCAGGGTACAAGCCTCTTTCACCAAATATCGATCTCCGGTGACACTGAAGATAACACTAGCTTACTCTGAACTTACAAATCACTTTTTCTTGCTCATCCGAGCTCATGACATCCTTGCCAACACCGAATCGCAATCTTGATCCTTACTTCCAATTACATACTGCTTACTGCACCTAACATGCCAATATGAGATCGCGCAAGAACTCCATCATAACTCCTGAACCACTAATAGGGGAAACACCTCATCATATAGAAACCTCTTACTTACCTCAATTCAAAAGAACAATAACAACACTCAAGTGAATTCTCACAATCACCCAACATGCAAATCCTTAACTAGTGGCCTGAACCACCATAAACCTTCCGGGATCTGCCTACACCTGACATGCCATATCACTCGAATGCTCCCAAATCAAATCTGTTACGGCGGCCGTCAAACCTCGCACACACTGTGCAAACCACACACATAAATCAATCACATTGCCGAAACTGATAACTGCCGCACATGTTCCATTTCAACCGTGGCTAATTAATCTATCTTCTCTTAATCATCCTTAACTGCCTCAGAAATAACAGTAACCCCATTCAACTCATAACAAACTCAATCCTTACTCATCCCGAGTGGCCTTGATTCACGAGACCATGCTGCCTCAATCCCACAAACCGTCTCATAACCTCCTGATAATCTCTCTACAACCCATAGTTTATTTCTCTCACTCCTCCAATACTATCCTGCACGCTGAAAATAACATAGAACACTCCAATTATTTTCCCTTTCTCAGGAATTATACTACAAAATCTCAACTCTTAATCACACTGTTGCCTGAAACCCTTAAACGCCACATTCTTGACTTTCAAATTTGTTCGTACCACTATTGAGAGTCACCCACTCTGACTGGACCCGAATACAATCAACTCCAAGGCTCTTCTAGCACACGAACATCCTTTTCAATGAAGCACATGACTGAGTTACTATCCTAACAACTCGCCTATGCCTTAAGCATAAATTCTGAATCTTCCAAAGCCTAACCCTGGTCCAATAGGGCCAACTTTTGCACACATTCGTCAAATCCCACGCTCAATCACCATTTTACTCCTTTCCCTTAGATGCAATAACTTGCCATTACATCGACAATCCGCAACCCCATGATAACACAATACTACAAACCAACTGCAGTGGTGGGACTCCCCCACTTAGCCCGAAGCTACTCCTTGCACCACTCTAGACCCTTCTCTTATTCACCAACTTTACCAGTCCGTCCGCTCCTCATGGACATCTACTAAATGCGCTACAACACCTTCAAATTCACCACCACATTGCGTCCTTCTTCATCCCTGACAACTCCTCCCTATTGTATCCAACCTTCCGCCGAAATAACCCACATTTCAACTTAAGCTCGAGGACCCAATCACCATCCACTAAAACTCTCAAATTTTCCCTCAAGATAGGCAACTGTCTTACCACTGAAATCCCGTGCTACGCTTCCACTCTCCTACTTGTTAATCTCATTCCTTTAAACAACTACTTGATTTTCGTTCCTTATACCCGGCATTTTAGAAAGGGAACCACCGCCTAACACTTTTCACATATCTTACTTCGTCGTATGCTGCCCAATTGCTGCCTCAATTCAATATCATTCTCTGGGGTTCTTAATCCAGTAGATCACCACGACTTCAAACTCTCCGAGGATCATCTTTCTCAAGCTGTCTTCATTAGAAATAACTATTCAGTCCTAAACCACCACACACCACGATCTCTGGAAACTGTTTCTCTAATATTACTTCACAACATTCTAACCCAATGCAACCGAAGAGTTATAACACCGGAGAACTTAACACATTCTATTCGATCAAAACAACGATACCACATCACAGGTGAATATACCACCTCACCCGAAAACACCAAGTCTTACTACTTGTCAACTCAAACCTGCCCATTTGTAGTCCAATTGCCTTTCCTCCGCCGGGCTAAAATACTGAAATCCCGAAATCATATTCTGAGAAGACCTCCCTTCAATCCATTCATCACCCCCACCTACGGGCAAGCATTCTGCCATCATATCAACACCGCGCGATAACCAACCGTAAGCACCTTAACAACCTGAGCATAACCTCACAGCTACTGGCTGAAACAACATATTACTCCTCCGCAGAACAACGACAATAGCCTCAGCCAACTTCGCCGGGGGAACATCCTGCACCACACCCATATCACCATTTAAATTCCTCAAATTCCTGATTCATAGCAAGCACTTCGCGACGCGTAATATTGAGTAAGAAGGAACGTAGGCATAAGCCTCAAGGGAATCGAATCGCACGATGAGGAATAAAGATGGGAAGCACTCCTAACAGCCCTGTAGCCTCTCGAAGATAAGTACAGACGTCTCCGTACCGATCCGCAAGACTCTACTAGACTTCCTCATGACTCGTGAGACCTAAGGGAACCTAGTGCTCTAATACCATGTTGTCACGACCCAAAATCTATTAAGGTCGTGATGGCGCCGGACACCATCGTCAGGCAAGCCAATCATTAATTAGTTGAAATAAATTCTTGTTTTAACATTTTTGAAATTATTTCCTTTGACTTATTACGTAATAACTAAACAAAAATCCGTTAAGTAAATACGACAGTTTAATAATCCATTGTTATAAAATACATCCCATACACATCCTAGAACCCGGTGTCACAAGTGCATGAGCAATTTCTAAGAATTTTACAATTACTACAAAGCTTGTCCGAACTACAATTGGACAAGGAAATTAAAATAAAATGAATACAATGCGAGGGAGACTCTGTCAGCTGCGGATCGCCTCCGGATGATGCAGCTTGTCTAAGTCTCTAAACCATCCACATCTCTATGAAAGTACCTGTGCAATAAAAATGCACAACAAGTGTAGCATGAGTACGAAAACAACGTGTACTCAGTAAGTATCCCGCCTAACCTCGGAGAGGTAGTGGCGAGAGGTCGACTTGACTCTCATTAAGGTCCAACAAAATAATTTAACAAGATATGATATCCGTAATAGGCATACAAGGATGATAAAAACAGTAAACATTAAAGATAACTGTAACTCAAATAAATACTGAAAGTCAATAAACAATTACTACTTCATTTTCCCCTAAATATCTTAAATAAACAATTACTTCTTCATTTTCCCCCAAATATCTTGTCACTTCAAAATCCATGAAAATCATTAACAATTTAGCATGCACATACGGGATAAGGACAACCCGCCCGAGCTATCATAATACTCATATATGTGCACTGCCGAGGATCGAACGACCCAAACCATAATATATCTTTCAATCTTGCCGTGGCGTACGTCCCGCTCCCAAGAGAGTGGGGGATAACACTCCGCTCGTGGAATGTAAATTGCGAAACGGTCACATGCAGTCATGCATAATCAACAGTCTACCCCGACTTCATCGGGAAAACAAATACTCAAGTAGATGACAAATTTCTCTTTTAAAAGTCACAAAAATAGTATTTAAAACTTTTTCTTGAAATTCATTTTCCAAGTTTAATAATATTCAATAATATAACCTTATCAGGAATACAATTATCCACGGAGGAATCAAGTCTCTTTCTAAATGATTATGAAAGGTACATTCTAGCCTTCCTAGGAAATAAATTACCATTTCAATAGCATTATCAGTCTAATATTATTTGCAGCATCTCACGATATTTTATTGACAAGGTCACAAGTATGACAAGTAAAGCATGCTAGCGGGTCCTAGACTACCCGGACATGGCATAATAGTAGCTACGCACGGAATCCCATCACCTCGTGCGTACGTATCCCCCGCAGATAGTAGCACGTATTTAATTAGTTCACCTAGGGGAGACAATTCCCCCTCATAAAGTTAGAAAGGAGACTTACCTCACTCCGAAATTCCATAACAGGCTTCCGACGACTCCAATGGACGCACAACGCCCCAAAATTATCCAAATAACGACAAACCAATGAAAATATACTCTAATACTTGCAATAATTCAATTTATATAACTTCCCAACTCCGCTCAGTGAATTGACCAAAATTCCCTCGGGCCCACGTGCCCGGATTCCGAAATTTCTCGAAGATAAACTCTACCCATAGCCTTACTAGTTCAAATATACAATTTACTCAAATATTCATG
Organism: Nicotiana paniculata; assembly: GCA_005239505.1. Classification (NCBI taxonomy): domain Eukaryota; kingdom Viridiplantae; phylum Streptophyta; class Magnoliopsida; order Solanales; family Solanaceae; genus Nicotiana; species Nicotiana paniculata. Next base: position 2,322 of record MDKI01057383.1, on the reverse strand, counting down.
CTCAATTCGTGGTAAAATCCAAATTAAAATTTCTAGGTTTTGCCCCCAAAAATATCAATTTCCTACTAATTTCCATGTCTAATTCCATGTATAAACCTTGTATTTAAATTAAAAACATGAAGAACTTACTTACCTAGTAATGCATGATGAAAATCCTTCTTGAAGCTCCTCAAAGTCGTCCAAACCAAAGAAAAATGGGAGAAAATGAGCCAAGAATCTCGGTTTTAAAACATTCTGCCAAGACCTATTTTCGCACCTGCGATCCAAATCTTCGCACCTGTGCTCCCGTAGGTGTGCCCAAACTCCCGCACCTGCAGCTTCCTCAGCTCCAGCCAAAACTTGCTCCTGCGCCCCATTGTCCGCATCTGCGCCTTCGCAGGTGCAAAAATTACATCGCACCTGCGCTCCCAACCAGGCTACCAAAATCTCGCACCTACGGCCAAATCCTCGCAGGTGCGGTCATACAAGATGACAACAACCTCAGCACTTCTTCAAACTCCAAACTTGATCCGTTAACCCCCCCGAAATCCACCCGAGGCCCCCCAGGACCTCGTCAAATTACACCAACCTATTCCAAAACATAATGCGGACTTTCTCGAGGCCTCAATTCACATCAAACATCATCGGAACCATGGATCGCACAAAAATTCAAACTTTAAGAACTTGAAATTTCAAACTTCCACATCCGATGCCGAAACCTATCATATCACGTCCGATTGACCCAAAATTTTGCACACAAGTCATATTTGACATTACGGACCTGATCCAACTTCCAGAATCACATTCCGACCCCGATATCAAATTTTCCACTTCCGGTCGGATTTCTCAAAAAAAACCTTCAAATTGTTATCTTTTGTCGAATGTCTTCAAAATAACCTACAGACATCCGAATTCACTTCCGATCGTGCTACCAACTCCAGAATCACAATATGGAGCTATTCCCAGACTCGGAATCCCAAACGGACATCAATATCACTGAGATGCATTTCAACCTAGACTTAGGAAATTTCTTCAAAATGCTGACTTCCACAATATACGCCGAAACTCTCCCGGATTATCCAAAGCCCGATCCGGACATACGCCCAATTCCGAAATCATCATACGAACCTGCAGGAACCTTCAAATCCTGATTCAGATGTCGTTTACTCAAAATTCCAATCTTGGTCAATTTCTCCAACTTAAGGCTTCTAAAATGAGAATTTTCTTTCCAATTTGACTCCGAACTTCCCGAAATTCAACTCCGACCATGCCCACGAGTCATAATACCTGAAATAGAGCTGCTCATGACTTCAAACCGCTGAACGAGGCGCTAGAGATCAATATGACCGGTCGGGTCATTACAGTACTTGCATGAGGCTGAGCCCTGCCTCTCTATTTGGATAAGGCTAAGCACTGCCTTCTCTCTGCATGAGACTAAGCCCTTTCTCAAATCACTTTCATGAGGCTAAGCCCTGCCTCTCTATTTGCATAAGGCTAAGCACTGCCTTCTTTTTGCATGAGTCTAAGCCCTATCTCAAATCCTAGCATGAGGCTAAATCTTGTCTCTCTTGCATTATTTTACTCTCTCTGTCTATGCTCTGCCCTCAACTTCATACAAGACTAAGCTCTGTCTTGTTGCTTCTAGCATCATGTCTCTACATCTCATGAGCTGAAATATAACCAACTTGTTCGAAGGCGTCATATTCTGAAGGCACCATCCTCATAGCCGGAAGACATCATGCCATGGTCTGAGGATCTCTCAAGCTTGCACATCATTATTCGAAGGCGTCATGGTTCGGAGGCACCATATTCGTGGCCCAAGAACATCATTTCATGGCCTGCGAATCCCTTACCGCACAACTCATGGCCCGGGACATCATTGTCTAAGGACGTCATCCTCACCGTCCAAAGACAATCTTCACAGTCCAAAGGGAATTTGCATCACGTTTAAAATTATGCAATAATTTATACATATGTGCTCGCAGTGTAGTTTTGTAGATTTTCAGGTAACCCAGTGAGTATCCATTATCTCAACAGGAGAAATCCCGCTCCAGTTCCTTCAAATTATTCCAAACCTAACCGCTCACCCGTAATCGTTTCAATCTCATGTAATCCTACTCAGAACCTTTTGTCCGTTCTTGCGATGACTCCATCGGTTTATTCCGCCGTTGGATCCGAAACTACACACAGTCCGATTCCTGTAAAACCAGGGATATGTAGACAGCTCGGAAATCAGAGTGCGGCTTATATCTTTCAAATCGCCCTATTCGGCCAAAATTAGTCATCATGTCTTTACTCGACAACTCTTTCATCCTTCCCGGGTAAAGAGGGGCAGCTGTTGAT
>MDKI01161228.1:0-20169 GCA_005239505.1 Nicotiana paniculata | reverse complement strand
ATCTGCCCGTAGCTTTGTCTAGATTCATTCTGACCGTGCCTCTCTCCCGTTTTGATCAAATTGTGTTTCACGTGACTGATAAGTTCGTGGGTTTACTGAACCGTGCCTCTTTGTACCGTACCTCTTCCAAGAATCTCATCCAACTGTCGCGTTTTCCTGTGTCCATGTGACTGGCTGAGTTGTCAAAAGCTGGCTTACGTGTGAAACTCTTTTTTACCAATACAACAGCCTCACATGATACCACATCGCGCCAATAGACCATAACTCGAACATGATAATAAGAAATGACTCATGAAGAAACTATTCAACTTACGCAACTAATATGAATTTTTATCAGAAAAATAGGAAGTAGAACACAAGAAAATAAATATAGGAACCTTACTCATCATCACACTGTTGCGGCGTGCAACCCGATCCGAATAACATACCCGTGGCGACGTGCCACCCGATCCACACATAAAATTTACATAAGAAGATATATATACGGAGCTGATTTGCTCACTATTACAAATTACTGAATATTGATCACAAGCACGCTAAGTGCATTATACCATCCCGGGGAGACTGATAAAGCCGTAGGCTACATAACTCAAGCACAACTGAGGTGCGATATATATCTACTCTCTGGATCTGAAGAGCTATCCTTCTCACATAACATCCCCACTACGCGGGACCTCAACACATAGGAAATTATCAAGCTGTTTCACAACTCATATGGCACAATCATAATCACACCTGAATTTGACGAAGACGGAACAATATCCATTGTTCTAATACCTTTCCATGAGAAGCGCTCTACTGAAAGGAACATGCCTGGGTGATACGGAGCCCATAATCATATTTGAATCCATCCCCAAACATCGAGCCACCTTGCTCGCACCATTTAAGCTAATAGCTTTTACCTGGATCCATATTAACCCACATTCTCTCATAATACACGAGAACAACCATCATCACCAGGACAAACACCCCATAATCCATAATCAACTGAACCGAACACCCTCTAGGCGTAAATTCTCAATTACGTAATATTGCACTTCTTTATACTCAGTCCAAATCTTCAATCCATCAGGTGACTACATGTCACACTTTATAAAATATTTTTGCGGTCACGCTTCCACGACCTTCCACACACAAGGAAACAAGTCTGCCCATCCACCACTGGCCATACTACGCGGTAAGACAATTCAAGAACTCATAACCAGGGTACAAAGCCTCTTCCACCGAATCTCAATCTCAGGCGGCACTGAAGATAACACCAGCTTATATTGAACTTTCAAATCACTTTTCCTTTCTCTTCCGAGATCATGACATCCTTATCATCACCGAAACGCAAATCTCGATTCTTACTCCTAGCTACATACTGCTTTCCGCACCTAACATACCAACATGAGGTAGCGCAAGAATCCCATCATAGCTTCTGAACCACCAATAGGGTGAACACTTCATCACATAGAAATCTCTTACTTAACTCAATCCAAAAGTACCATCTCAACACACGAGTGAATTCCCACTGTCACCCAATCATGCAAATCCTTAAGTAGTAGTCTATACCATCATAACCCTTCCGGGATCCGCCTACACCTGACAGGCCATGACACTCAAATTCTCCCACAGGAAATCCGATACGACGGCCGACAAGCCCCCCACACACCGCCACAAACCACATGCATAACTAAATCACATCAAAGGAACCGATCACTGCCGCAAAGGTGCCATTTCAACCATGGCTAATCAATCTATCTTCTTTTAATCATCTTCAATTGCCTCAGGAATAATAGCAACTTCCTTCATCCCATAGCAAATTCAACCCTCACTTACCTCGAGTGACCTTGATTCATGAGACTATGCTGCCTAAATCCCGCAACCCGTCTCATACCCTCCTGGTAATCTCTTCTTCAATCCTGAGTGTATTTCTTTCACTCATCCAATACTATCTTGCATGTTGAAACATATCATAGAATATTCCAACCATCCTCCTCTTTCTCAGAAATTACTCTGCAAAAGCTCGATTCTCGATCACACTGCTTCCTGAAATCCTTAAACGCCGCATTCTTAACTTTTGAACTCACTAGGACCACTATTGAGAGTCACCCACTCTGAATGGACCCGAATACAATTAACTCCAAGGCTCTCTCTAGCAGAAGAACACCTTTTTCAATGAAACACGTGACTGAGTCACTATCCTTATAACTCGCCCATGCCTTAAGCATAAATTCTGAATCTTCCAAATCCTAACCCTGATCCGACAGGGCCAACTTTTGCACATATTCATCGAATCCCACGCACAATTACCATTTTAATCCTTTCCCTTAGCTGTAACAACTTGCCGATACGCTGACAATCCGCAACCCTATGATAACACAATCCTACAACTCAACTGCAGATGGTGGGACTCCCCCACTTAGCCCGAAGCTACTCCTCGCACCACTCTAGACCCTGCTGAGATCCTCTCTCCTTTGATGATGCTATCTATCTCAACCAACCCGTCCAACTCTTCCAGATCCTCTTGCTAGTACTCCTTAAATACTCAGATTCCCTAGCATCATTCACATATTCTACATCCTACCGACTAGCCACTAGAACTCCTCACTGAGACCTGCCAACCCCGCCATCGCTAACCTATTAACAGAAGATAACTCACTTGTGGAAATCACCCCCGGACTCCTTCCAACGACGCTGAAATGCACGCTCTCTGCGACTTTAATACCCCATCATATGCCCTGCTTCATTTACCAACTTTACTAGTCCGTCCGCTCCTCATGGACATCCATTAAATGCGCGACAATATCTTCAAATTCCAAGTTATGCTGTCGCTCCCCCACTTTGCGACTGCTCGACTCCCGCTTCTTACACCTGTCCTCCTAAAGATGGAACCACCGCCTAACCTCACTCCAGGATCATTCTCTGTAGCTCTCAACCCAGCAGATTACCTCGACTTCAAACCCTCCGAAGATCATCTTGCTCTAGCTGCCTTCATTATCAACACTTATCCGGTACCGAACCACCGCACCTCACGATCTCTACCAACCACTTTCTTCAATACTCCTCCTCATACTCGAACCCCACGCAACCGAAGAAACCATAGCACCGCCAACTTAACACATTCCACCCGATCAATGACGACGACTACACGTCACATGTGCCTATCCCACCTCACTTGAAGACACCAAGTCTTACTACTTTATCAACCCCAACCAGACCATTCATAACCCAAATGCCTTTCCTCTGCCGGCACTAGAATACCGAAATCTCGAAGTCGAACTCTGAGAAGACCTCCCTTAAAACCATTCATCATCACCAACAAACGGAGAAACATTCTATCATTATATCGACATCACACGATAACCAATCCCAAGCATCATCACTACCTTAGCACAGCCTTAAGGCTCCCAGAAAAACAGCTACTGAGCTTAAACAACATATTACCCTTTTGCAGGGCCATAACAACAGCCCCAACCAATTACACATGGAAGCATCTCGAATTACATTCGTAACACCATTTCCATTCCTCAAATTCCTGATCCATAGCAAGCGCTTCGCGCGTAAGATTGAGTAGGAATGAACATAGGCATAAGAATCAAAGGAATCAACTCGCACGATGAAGAATCAAGAAGGGAAGTACTCCTAACAGCCCTGTAGCCTCTCGAAGATAAGTACAGTCATCTCCGTACTGATCTGCAAGACCCTACTAGACTTTCTCATGACTCGTGAGACCCACGAGAACCTAGCGCTCTGATACCATGTTGTCACGACCCAAAATCCTTAAGGTCGTGATGGCGCTGGACATCAATGTCAGGCAAGCCAAATCATTAATTAATTGAATAAATATTCCGATTTTAACATTTGTGAAAACATTTCCTTTTCCTTTAATTACAGATTAACCAAATAAAAGTCTGTTAATAAAAAAACAATCGTTTAAAGATTACATTTAAGCAATTATATCCCAACACATATCCCAGAACCCGGTGTCACAAGTACATGAGAAAAAGTTTCTAAGAATCTATACAATCATTACAAAGCCTGTCCGAAATACAACTGGACAAGGAAATTTAAAATGAAATAAATATAGTACGAAGGAGACTCTGTTAGCTGCGGGTCGCCTCCAGATGATGCAGCTCGCCTAAGTCTCCGAATCCTCTAATATTGCTATGAAAGTACCTGTGCAATAAAATGCACAGAAAGTGTAGCATGAGTACAAAAACAACGTGTACTCAGTAAGTCGCCCGCCTAACCTCAGAGAGGTAGTGACGAGAGGTAAAATTAGACACTTACTAAAGGTCAATTTAAAATATTTAGGTATGACATTAAGCATGATTTACTATAGGCAATTCATAATAACAGGATTTAAATATCTTTCAACTCCGTTCACGTTTAACACTTTATATCTTCGTCATATTAACAATTAATCAACATGGTGATTTAGTCAAATAATAATAGATCGACGGGAAGGAACAACTTCTTCCAAAATCTTTTTAATAACTTTAAATCTCTGTCATTTCAATTGATAATTTAATATTTCAGGCCAGTAATCAGGCAAAAATTGTAGCAACTACGCAACAAATATCATGCGCAAGCAACGCCGAGGGTCGAATGGCGCGGACCAACAATAATAAACTGTGCACCGCCAAAGGGTCGAACGACTCGAACCATAGATGCATCTATTTTCCCCCGCTCGCGAATCAATCATGCGACGCGGTCAACATAAAAATAATAAGGCTAGCTTGCTCGCGGATAATACCTGCGACTCAGGTGCTCGTATGTTCACATATTCACATAACACATCCTTATTTTTATCAAGAAGCAGTTCTTCTCAGGAAAGTGGTAAAAATCCTTTTTAAAAGAACATGTAATATAGTTTTTAAATCTTTGTTTTGAAACTCATTTGTCAAGTTTAATGATATTCGATAATACAACCCTACCAGGTACACAATTATCCACAGAGGAATCAATTCTCTTTCTAGAAGATTAACAAAATGAACTCTAGTTTTATTTTAGATATTCAATTACGTTTTCGATTATATTAGTTTTCTAATACTACAGGCAGGCTTACAGGTACAACACGTAAGGCATGCGAGTGGGTCCTAGACTACCCAGACATGTCATAATAGTAGCTACACGGACTCCCGTCACCTGGTGCGTATGTAGCCCCCGAAGATAATAGCATGTACTGATTTAATTCACCTAGGGGGACGATTCCCCCTCACAAAGTTAGAAAGGAGACTTACCTCGCTCCGAAATTCCAATACCGGCTTCCAATCCCCTCCGATGACTCCGACGGACGCACTACGCTCCGAAACTACCACATAACGGCAAATCAATGAAAGTTGATCCTAATACTCACAACAAATTCAGATTATATATTTTCCCAACCCCCTCGGAGAAATGACCAAAATGCCCTCGGGCCCACGTGCCCGAAAATCCGAAATTCTCGAAGATACGTTCTACCCATAGCCTACTCTACATTCCATACTCAAATTAGTGGCTAAATTCCAAATTTACATTTTCTAGGTTTCTTCAAAAATTTCCCAAATTCCTACCAATTTCCATGCCTAATCCATGCATATAATCTTGTATTTATCTAACAAACGGAAGTAATTTACTTACCTTGAGGGCTGACGAAAATCCCCCTTGAAATGCTCTCCAAAAATCGCCCAAGACAAATGAAAAATGGGTGGGAAATGACAAAAACCCGTCTTATAAACATTCTGCCCAGGTCTCCTTTCGCACATGCGGTCCAATAGCTGCTCCTGCGGCTCCGCACCTGTGGGAATTTCATCGCAAGTGCGGCTCTGACTCAACTCAGCATTTCTCGCTTCTGCGGTCCATTCTTCGCACCTACGTTTCCGTAGGTGCGACCCATCTTCCGCACCTACGGCCTCCTCAGCTCCAGCCCAGAACTCGCACTTGTGGTGCCCTTAGCCGCACCTGCGGTCAAAGCCTCGCAGGTGCGGTTACACCAGATGACAGCAGCCTTCAACCTTCTTCAACTTAAAACATTGATCCATTAACCACCCGGAATCCACCCGAGGTCCCCGGGACCCCGTCCAATTTACCAACCTGTTCCAAAACATAATGCGGACTTGCTCGAGGCCTCAAATCACATCAAACAACATCGAAACCACGAATCGCACCCAATTTCCAACTTTATGAACTTAGAATTTTACAACTTCTACATCCGATGCCGAAACCTATCAAATCGCGTCTGATTGACCTTAAATTTCGCACAAGTCATACTCAACGTTACGGACTTGCTCCAACTTCCGGAATCGCATTCCGACCTCGATATCAAAACTTCCACTTCCGGTCGGATTTTCTCAAAAACCTTCAAATTTCTATCTTTAGCCGAATGACTACAAAATGACCTACGGACATCCAAATGCACTTCCGATCGTGCTCCCAACTCCAAAATCACCATACAAAGCTATTCTCAGACTCGGAATCCCAAACGGACATCAACAACCCTGGAATGCACTTCAAGCCCAAATCTATGAAATTATTCTAAAATGCTAACTTCCACAATATGCATCGAAACACTCCCAAGTTATTCAAAACCCAATCCGGACATACGCCCAAGTCTGAAATTATCATACGAACCTGCAGGAACCTTCAAATCCTGATTCGGAGGCCGTTTACTCAAAATTCCAATCTTAGTTGATTTCTCCAACTTAAGGCTTCTAAAATGAGAATCTTCTTTCCAACTCAATCCTAAACTTCCTGAAATTCAATTCCGACCACGCCCACGGGTCATAATACCTAAAATGAAGCTGCTCACGACTTCAAACCGCTGAACGACGCGCTAGAGCTCAAAATGACTGGTCGGGTCGTTACAACCTTAGTGGAGAAAGTTGCCATTACTGAGCAAGAAAGAGATGATATTCTAGTGGCGATATTATACCTAGAGGAAACAATTGAGGGACTTAAATCAGAATCTAGGCCTAGAAATTCTAAAAAAGGAAAGGAAGTTGCTAGTGAGACATATATTAAACTTGAAAATGAACTGAATATCGTGAAAACTAGTTTGTGTGCTGAGCTTGAGGAAAATAGACAACTTCAAGCAGATTTGGAAAAAGTAAAAAGTGATCTTGAGAAATCACTTAAATGGACCTGGTCCTCAGATGCTATTACTGTCATGTACTTTAACAATGGTGGAAACAGGCAGGGAATAGGGTTCCAAAGGGAGAAAGTTCCCTATAACCCTCATAGCAAGTACGTCACTGTACCTGATAACTGGCTTTGTACCCATTATGGGAACAATGGGAATTTCAAGGAAAATTGCCAAGACAGAGTCTGTTCTGTTCAGAAAAACAAAGTTTTGCTGAAAAAATGACTACTGGAAGAGGACCAGGTGTAACCCACAAAAAACGTATGTTGCTTGCATGGACTAGAAGATCTCTTATTCATCCCTTTTCTCATTACAAGGGACCCAAGCTTGTTTGGGTTCCTAAATCTAACCATTGATTTCCTTGTGCAGGGAACAATGAGAGGAAGCAGTCAACAATGGATCATGGAAAATGGATGCTCTAAGCACATGACTGGAAATACCATGCACTTTCTCTCACTAAAAGCCCTGCAAGGAGGGAATGTATCCTTTGGAAATGGGAAAAAAGGGTATATTCTTGGAGTTGAAAAAATTGGAAAGTCTCTCTCACACTCAATTGAGAACGTGTACTATGTCAATGGTCTGAAGTACAGTCTCTTGAGTGTTTCTCAAATTTGTGATAGAAACAAAGTGGAGTTCTTGTCAAAGATATGCACAATTACTAATCTAGTAACTAGTGACGTGGTACTAGTGGCCAAAATATACAAGAACATATATGTTACTGATTTCGAGTCCCTATAGAGTGGTGATATGAGCTGCCTGAAAGCAGTTGATGATGATGCAGAGTTATGGAACAGAAGGCTGGGACATGCAAGCTTCTCTCTTCTGAATAAACTGATACAGAAGGACCTGGTTCGTGGCTTGCCAAATTAAAAATTCAAAGAGCACAGAGTGTGTGATGCCTGTGCTAGAGGAAAGCATGTGAAATCCTCATTCAAGCCAAAGAAGGATGTCAGCACATCAAATCCACTTGAACTTCTTCATATAGATCTATGTGGCCCTATGATAGTGCCAAGCAGGGGAAGAAAAAGATATATTTTTGTGATAGTTGATGACTACTCAAGATTCACTTGGACACTATTTCTCAGAACAAAGGATGAGACCTTCGAAGTGTTTGTAGCCTTTGTGAAGAAAATCCAAGTGAAGATGGAATCAAAAGTGGTTTGCATCAGATCCGATCATGGAACAGAGTTGACAATGCCAAGTTTGATGAATTCTGCAGTGAAAATGGCATCATCCACAACTTCTCAGCTCCAAGAACTCCACAAAAAAAAATGGAGTTGTAGAAAGGAAGAAAATAACCCTTGAAGATATGGTTAGAACAATGCTTATTGATAGTGGGATAGCCAAAAACTTTTGGACATCCATAAATACTGCCTGCTACTTGGTGAACAGGTGCATGATCAGATCCTTTTTGAACAAAATTCCCTATGAGCTGCTAAATGGAAGAAAGCCCAAGCTGACCCACTTAAGAACGTTTGTGTGCAAGTGTTATATTCTCAAAAATGGAAAGGATCAACTTGGAAAATTTGACACCAAAAGTGATGAAGGAATTTTTCTGGGGTATTCTTCTCAAAGCAAAGATTACAAGGTTTACAATAAAAGGACCAGTGTGTGGAATAAAGTGTTCATGTAATCTTCAATGAGTCCTCTCCATCTGTTTAGAAGAGCAACAAGGATGATCAAGATAGTGAGCCACTGCTGGTTTCGGGAGAGATCATTGACATGACAAATGGAAAGGCAGATATTACGAGTCAAGTAAAGGAGACAAATGAAGAAAATTCAACTTCTTCCTCTCCAACTCAAGAGGAAACAGGTACCCAAATCACAACCACTGAAGCCGAAGAAAGAGTGGTCGATGCAGTTCAAAGTACTCCACAAGTAGCAGAAAGAAGAATGCAAGGGAACTAGTCAGGATTACCCAGTTCCTCCACTAATGATATTCAAGTGCCAAACTGGAAACACAAAAGCTCCCATCCTCTCGATAATATAATCATCCCCTTGATTCTGGAGTCCAAACTAGATCTAAAGCCCGAAATTCACTTGCCTTCTCAGCCCTCCTCTCCCAAATAGAACCCAAAAATATTCAAAAGGAGCTGCATCAATTTGAAAGGAACAAAGTGTGGCACCTGGTACCTAGACCCTCAAACAGAACCATCATAGGGACCATGTGGGTGTTCAGAAACAAGCTTGATGAGCATGAAAACACTGCAAAGAACAAGGCAAGGCTGGTTGTCCAAGGTTACAATTAGGAGGAAGGGATTGATTATGATAAGACCTTTGCTCCAATTGCTCGTATGGAAGCCATCAGAATTCTCATTGCCTTTGCGTCAAATATGGAAATCATTCTGTTCCCAATGGATGTCAAAAGTGCATTTCTGAATGGTTTTCTCAAGGAAGAAGTCTATGTTAAGAAACCTCCAGGTTTTGAATGTCATGAACATCCTGAATATGTGTTCAAATTGGACAAGGCATTGTATGGTTTGAAGCAGGCTCCTCGAGCTTGGTATGAAAGGTTGTCAAAATTTCTCTTAGAAAATGGCTTTACAAGAGGAAAAATTGACAACACTCTATTTTTGAAGAAACGAGAAAGGAACCTGCTCATTGTTCATGTATATGTTGATGATATCTTCTTTGGGAAACAACTGACTCACTTTGTGAGGAATTTGTAAAGCTCATGGGAAGTGAGTTTGAGATGAGCATGATGGGGGAGCTGAACTTTTTCTTGGGTCTTCAAGTGAAGCAGTCCACGAAGGGAACTTGTATCAGTCAGCAGAAATACATCAATGAGCTTTTGAAGAGGTTTGATATGGAAGCATCAAAAGTGATTGACACTCTTATTGCCACTGCCACTCGACTGGACTTGGATGAATCTGGCTCTCCTGTAAATCAAACAATGCATCAAGGCATTATTGGATCTCTCCTCTATCTCACTACCAACCGACCATATATTGTATTCAGTCTGGGGCTATGTGCAAGGTTTCAATCAAATCCCAAGGAATCTCACCTAAAGGCTGCCACAAAGATTCTGAGATATCTTAAGGGAACAAACCCTTCAGGTGATAATTTTAATCTTGTTGGGTATGCTGATGCTGATTATGCAGGTTATCTGGTGGACATAAAAAGCACATCTAGAATGGCTCACTTCCTAGGATCCTGTCTGATTTCATGGGGCAGAAGGAAGCAAAACTCTGTAGCTCTCTCAACAGCTGAAGCAGAATATATTGCTGCAACTTCTTGTTGTGCCCCACTCTTGTGGATCAAACAATAATAGGAGGATTTTGGTGTATACACTGACTGTGTACCTCTTCTATGTGACAACACCAGTGCTTTCAACATGGCAAAGAACCCGGTCCAGCATAAGAGAACCAAGAATATTGATGTGAGACATCATTTTCTCAGAGACAATGTGGAGAAAGGGCTTATTTGCATGAAGTTCTGTAGTATAGTATACCAAATTGTAGACATCTTCACCAAAGCTCTGGGCAGGGAACATTTTGAGAGAAATAGGATGACGCTGGGGTTAATCAAGCCTAATTGAGAACCTGATTCCCTCCCATATGGTTATGAAAGTTACATTTAGGTAAATCTAGCTAAAGTGTTTTCTGGCCAAGCCTAACTCACTTCTATATCGTTGCAGGTAGACACGCATGATGATTATAGAAGCTGAAGGAACAATGCATGGGCGGAAAAAGAGAGTAGAAAATCTTTTTGAAAGACCGGTCAGGAACCTGGTTCTTGTACCACAGGTTAGTAGTATTGTGTTTTTCTCATGCATATCTCAAAAGAAACAAAATTAACTGCCATGTCATCAACCTTTTCAGACATTGTATATCACGTCTTTTCTTTCAAATATTTTCACTTCCCTCTGCAACGGTGCGCCTTCCCACAAACCTACCACCGTTTCAGAATGCGTTTCTCTTCCCTCATAATTATTCCTTTCCTCCTTAAAACCCCTTCACTTCCTAACCTTGAGCAATCGTCCTTCTCTTTTTCCATCCTTCCAGAATCTTCAACCTAACTATCTACCATGGCTGAAGAGCAAGCAACCCTACCCACCTTGGAAGAGAACATCCTCGACTCATCTGCCACTTCAGAAACACCACCAAAAGTCCCCCTTCCACCATTATTGACACCGATATACCCAAACCTGATTCCCTTTCACCCATATCTCGCTCACTACTCCCTCTAACCATACTCCTTCCTTAAGTGTTGAGGACTCAGAAACACCAAAAATAGATAGTGTTTCTTCTCTGTTGCTTGATACTCTCAAAGAACAGAACAAGGATAAAGAAAAGGGTGAAACTCAACAAGAAAAAGGGGCATATGAGGAAGATACTGAGAAGTGTGTGAGTCCTCTAGTTACTGTTGCTTCTATGGAACCTCAGGAAAAGGAGGCTATCGAAAACATGTTGGCCATTGCTGCTGAGGGACTGGTGAATGAGGTACCTTCTACCATGCCTGAGTCTTAGGAGGAAGGGACTTCGATCTTAGGAGAAGAAGGAAAAATGGTGCTCTTTGAACCGCCTACACCTAAAGAAGCTACTGGGAACCCTGCTGATGAACCTGACCCCCTCCATGAGGAAACATGTCAGGAATCATCTTCCCAGGTCAGCTTCAATCCTTCTTCATCTCCTCACTTTGATGCTGAGCCGTTGGATTCTACCCCTCCTGTTGTGAGATCTTGTGATGAGGATGAACATGATGATGTGGTTCTCAGTGCACACTTCAAGATCAGAAAGCCCGTGGTCACTCCTGAGTCCCCTCCTAAGCGACCTACCACAAGGTTGCAAAAGAAGGAGGCTTTTAAGTCTGCCTTGAAGAAAAGCAAAAGAGGTAGCAAGAAAAAGAAGAAGAGGCTGGTGAAGGAAGGAGAAATTGTGTGTGACAAAAATATACCAGTAGTGGAAGTGGATGATGATGCTCAAGAGGGACCAAGTTCCCTGGTTAAGAGATCACAGAAAAAGAAACAATCTGTTGAGAGTGCTTCAAAGGGAGCTATTGAAACACCAAGTAAAAATTTCGTGAAAGGTAGTATCAAGTTTAAGCAAGTTGTGGAGGAAGAATCAGTGTCTGATGATGATATTCTAGTGAAATAAAGTGTCAAGGGTAAGTCCATTGGGAGGTCCTGTAAAAGGAAGTTGGAAACTGTTGGGGAACCCGGTTTTGTAAAAAAGGTGAAAAGTGTAAGTGTGCTAGGAAAGAAAAGTTGAGGTACCAGAAGGTACTATTGGGTCGCACCTTTGACCCAGAGATATCTGTAATGGCGGGTATGAGAAAAATTCTTGAGATGGTGGAATTTTAGCAGTAGGGCCATCCGTCAAAGAGGTCGTGCCTAAAGTGTATGAGGATGAGGTCCAAAGTTTCTATGCTGACCTCTTCTCTGTTGAAGATGACCACATCTGTGTCTTAGTGAATGGGGTGGATATGGTATTGGATGCTACTGTGTTGGAGGACATTCTCAAGGTTCCTTCTGAAGGGTTGTTATCTATAAGAGAAGTTTGTGGCTCTAATTTTAGGTACGTTATTGTGAAAGAAAAAGTTGTCCAGCATGGGGAACAGGTACACAAGAAGGCTCTGCTTCCTGTGTACCAACTGTTGCTCGAGTTGGTTAACAAGGTTATGCTCCCTCGTCCTGAAAGAAGGTACATCACGTCCAGGTCTAATCTATACTTAATGGAAGCAATGGATGAGTTCCTCTATCAATTTGCCTGCCATTATGATTGAACATATGCATAAAGTGACAGCATTCAAAGATGAGAACCATGGACTCCCGTATGACTTTATTCTCACGTGTGTATTCAAGTTCTTTGATGTGCCCTTAGGACATCTAAAGATGGGGACGAGGAAACAGACCTTCTCGAAAACGACACTGGAGGAATGTGAATATATTGAAAAGGTTGGAGGAATGGGAAGCACCTCAACGATCTCACAGCTAATCAATGCTCAGAATAGTGCTGCAGAGGAGATCAGGAAGCTGAAGGCAAGGAATGCCATTCTCGAGACTCAGCTAAGTCAGGCTATAGCAGTACCGAGACTCTCCAGTTCATCAAGTGAAGAATTTACTCGTCTGTCAAAAGAAAATGCCGAGCTCAAGCAACAGGCGGAGAACATGAGAGAGAAACTGCTCACAGAGGAAGTGTCCGCAAATGCTCAGATTAACCTTGTTCTCAACACTCTTGTTGCCTCCTCCAAGCCTTCCTCCTCTAGTTCCCCCTAAGAAAATCTTCCAGTGACCAATGTCAAGTTTCTATCTTTTGTTTTGATGACTCGTGGTAGTTATTTCTTGTTTTTTTTATGTTGATGGATTTCACCTTTACTGCTCCCGTTTTCAACAGTCCAAACTTGCCTTTGCTGTAATGGCAAAGGCTTATATTTTATAAAAATCAATGAAACCTCGCTTTTGCTGTTAAATGCATGTGTTCTCTGCTTCTCTTTTCTATCATGTCGTGTGCGCACATGTGGCATGAGTTAACTAGGCTAGACTTCTTTATGCTGATTTCTTGCTTGTGTATTTTTGATGATGCCAAAAGGGGGGAAGATAAATTGAATCAGGGGGATCTGATTAAGGGGGAGCATAGAGTCAGGGGGAACTTGTGAAGTTCCTGGTATTTTATTTGGTTTATTGTGCTCTGCAAATGGTTGCCAATTTTAAGTTTGTCATCATCAAAAATGGGGAAATTGATGGGTTTAAAGTATCTTAGATTTATGTTTTGATGATCTAACAAACTTATTGTCAAGAACCAGATAAAGGACCTGATGCACACTTGGTATATTTCTCCATCAATGGGCTCAAGCTAATGTGAGATGTATGACTTCAGACAGAAAAAAATCAACTCAGGGACCTGATCCCTTGGTGTTTCTCTGAAAACAGTACGAAGTCAACTCTACAGTTGGAAAGGGACTGCCTGCACTGTACATGCTACAGTGCAGAAAAAGTGCAACAGTCACTTCCCATTGGGAAGAGCTTTGTACCAACCAAGTGTTTACATCATCTAAATGATGTCATTCAAAGGATATTAACAAGAAGCATTACAACAAACATCACTTGAACACTTGTGATATTATTCAAGCACTGAAGATCTGATTATCAAGAATTGAAGTCACAAGTGCATCAAGAACAAAGTACAACACTACTATGGACCAGTTCCTACAACAAGTCTTTTGTATGTCCTTAGTTGAGTTGTATCTTTGTATTTGTTCTTCATTGTAATTCCTATTTTGCTTATTCATAAGCTTTAACTAGGAACCTCTAAAATCATAAACCCGTTGAGTTTGTGTCATGACTAAAGTTAGTCATGAGTTGAAGTCTTTGTTACAGGTGTACTGCAAAGTGGCTTGTAATAGGTGTATTACAACTTAGTGAGGATTAAGAGTTTAATTCCTAGATTGCAATAGGTTGTAATCTAAAGATTGCTCAGTAGTAACGTTGAAATCTTACCAGTGTAGCTCGTGGTTTTTTATCCCTTTGAGCAGAGATTTTTCCACGTAAAATCTCTTATGTCATTTACTTACTGTTACATTATCTAGTTCTGTGGAAACTGGTATAGGACCAAGTCTATACAGTTTGGCGGACTCATACATTTTATCATAGGATGACACTAGCAGCTGCCGTGTATTATATATGGCGAGAGAGGAATCAACGGGTATTCCAAGCAAAAAACATAGCACCACATCTATTATCAAGCAGATTGTTCAAGAAGTGCAATGTCGAGGGGCTATGAAGAGGAAGCTTAGTGCATAGCTAGAGGAACTCAACTTCTATCCTGTATAAATGGCTGCACATCTGAATAGCTTATAGGTTATTTTGTTTTTGAAGTTTGCAAGATTGCTGCTGGGGCTTGTTGTTCAACAGTAGTCTCTTTTCTGTATATACACTACAATTTTGGTAGTAGAATTTTATTTAACAAAAAAAAAAATATATATTAGATCATATTGATTTTGTAAAATTTTAACTATCAGTTTGTTTCTTAACTCAATCTATGACAATCTTTCATAACTGCTTAATATATAAGATTTAGTTTTATTAATTGATTATCACACTTATTTAAGTACATATGGTCTCTTAGATTACATTACAAATATACCACTATTCTGTTGATTATATCATATACGATAAAATCATACCATGTGGTATATGTTGTATAATAAATAAATAAATAAATAAATATAGTGCATATAATACATTCATAAAATATATGGTTATAGGGTATATCAAGATGGTACCAAAATTTAATTAATTAATTAATTGATATATTACAAAATAAAATATTAAAAATATGGTAAAGTTTTATCAAGATGGTCCAACTTAACTTTCAAAAGTATTTATGGTATTCGTTAAAGAAAATCTTTCCAGTCAGTCATGTGAATTTTCCTCACAATTGTTTTTATTAAAATACTTTGAAAACGAGTTATATAATTATCAAATAACTTGTATGGCCTTATTTTTAGTTATCACATTATCCAATGCATATTATTCTAACATGGTTAGTATGTTGTTGAATAAGTTTGTCATAATTTTAATATCAGAGTCTTACTACATTCCTTTCAATATAATGTTGATATATATTTTTCTTTACTCTTGAAATATATATTTTTATAGTTCACAATTCTCCAAATTGTCTATATTTACCAATACTAAGTGATATTTTTGAGTATTGTTCAATTACTTGATATTATTTTTTAAATTTCAATGTATAGACTTCTCTCACTGTATCTCTATCCACGTATTTTAAAATTGTTTTCTAATTTGATAGAGTATTATTTTTAGTGGCATTCCTACTTTTTCTTGTTCTTTCATAAATTTATTGTTGGAGTAGACAAATGTTCTGAGTTCAAATCTCTCTGTCACTATTTAGTAGGCGTTTGGACATAAGAATTGTAAAATTTGAAAAAATGGTGAAATTTTTTTTTCAAGTGAAAATTGTATTTGGAATTTAGAGTTGTGTTTGGACATAAATTTCAGTTTGAGTTGTTTTTGAAGTTTTGTGAGTGAAAATTTTGAAAAACAGCTTTTTACAGTTTTTTAAATTTTCAAAATGCATCTTCAATTTAAAATTAAAAATTTTATGAACAAACATTGATTTGTAAAAAAAATAAAATTTTTCTTGAAAAAATCTTCCATCAAATTTTATGTCCAGAGGGATCAGGACGCACGTGGGAGGTTTTTTTTTTTTTTCAATACCAGTTATTCGAGGAGGATTTAAAAAAAAAAACGGAGGAAAAGACAGAATTTGGAAAAGAATTAGTCTAAAACTGGAAATTCAAAAGACTGAGGCATATCGACAAGCTGTGTTTTGCCAAGGACTCCTACTAAAAATTAGTTGCATGTTTTCAAGTTTAAACAAGAAGTTTTTGACTTCATGACACACTTTCTTCTTTGAGCCTTAATTAGACATCACCTTAAATATTATAACTAATTAAACACCACAAAAGACCTGTAATTATTTGATATATATATCTGATGTATCCTTTCTTTTATACCCTTCGATCCTCGTCCCATGAGTTTTTACTTTCTTCAGATCAAACAAATAATTCTTAAGTAGCTTAATATCCTACAACTAATTAGGCTTTTCCCCATCCGATGACATATATATATATATATATATATGCTTAATAAATGATTATTATAACAATGGCCAGACATTCTTCAAAACGTAGCACAAAGTCTCAAAAGAAGTAGATGGGCAATTAACTAGCATGACAAACTCTTGAATCTAACTTAGAAAAGATTGTAGCCACTTTCAAATAGTAGAGAAATAATTAAATTGGACACTCAAAAAAAAAAAAAAAAAAAAAAAAAAAAAAAAAAAAAAAAAAAAGAAGAAGAGAAATTATTACTACTTGGACTGTCTTTACAAGTGTAGATCTAAACTCACATGATCTTGAACTCCTTCCTTCAGTTCATACCCAAATCGGCTTAGAGAAATCGAGCTGCTATTGGTGTTCAAATTTGCATTAGCATACATTGGCAATGGATCTATCATCTTGGAACGGTGACGAGCATAATTAGAAAGAGGAGAAGAATGACTTCTCCAAAAGGTCAAGGGACTTCCATTTTGAGAATAATGGCTACCATTATAAAAATGACGACTAGTAGTACTGCTCCTGGAACTATGAAAATAATTGCCATGAAGTTGAGCTCTTTTGGCATTTTGGCGTTCTCTTTTATGTGCATTTTGATGGCCTCCTAGTGCTTGTGAAGTTGGGAAATTCCTACAACAATAGTTACATACAAATTTTCGGTTGTCGGAGACGACATTGACACTACTGTCTTTTGATTCTTCATCATGACTATGGTTATTGCTATGGACAGATTTAGACTCCTCACGACCACCTAATAATTCTTTCCCAAAAAGCCTAATGGCTGCAGTTGCTGGCCTAATAAAGGGCAGTTGGGAGAAAGATTCCACGTTCATGAAATCATGAGTTTCTCTATCTCTCCTATCCATGAATTTTTCTGAGGTTTTCTCAAGAATGAAATGAAGAGATAAAGGGAGCTAGATGAGGGTTTGGAACAAAAGAGTGAGAAGAAAAGATTTATATATGGAGAAAGCAGAAGCAAATTAAAGGAGTATGTTGATGTTTGTCTACTCTCCCTACGTTCGGTTTGATTTGACAAAGAGTTCAAAAAAGAAAAATAGTATTTTGAAAACTTGTATTTTTAAATACTATCTAACCTTTATATAGGGTTATAGATTTTTTGAAATTTATAGTCTTAAACATATTATAATATTGGACAGTTATAGAAAATATAAGAAGGTCAAATTAAATATTTTTCTTAATTTAAAAATTTATTACTCCATTTTTTATGAACAAACTAATAGGAAAATAATATCATCACTAACAGTGCAGTTTTAGGAGTGGTGGGGATATATAGGGAGAATTGTGGGATTAATGAAGGAAGTGGTCAGATCCAAAGGGTATTTGGAGCTGTTTTTTCAATACATTAATTTGTATCTTCATGGAACCTGACAATGCCACACGAAAGCAATATTAATTTATGTACGTACTTTACTTATAAACTCCCTAATTTATATAACAAATTTTTATTATAAGGACAAAACCTTGTAATATCACGGTTCAAAGTCTTAGTATTGCTTAAGATTATGAGCTATATTTTCTGCAAGTATAGCAATTATAAATTAAAGCACAATAACAAGCTAAGATTTGATATATATCCTGCATTAAATTTAAGAGTTTAAGTTTTGTAAAATGACAGTAAATATTGGCCTATTACAACATATAAATGTTGAGTAAGTCTGATATGATAACTCAAAATAAAGAATTAATAACGTAATAAATTTATGTACCATCAGTATATATAACTTAGTGAAAGTACAAGAGAGGGTGGGCTGGATTGTAACTTATTTAAAAATGTTGGTTGACTAAGTGTAAGTTTACTCGGCTAGACTTTGCATAGTGAATAATTTTAGTAAGAATGAACATAAATGTAAAAAAGGCACAACAATTTTTATACTGGTTCAGTACAGGTGTGGTACCTACGTCCAGTCCCCTTGGGTCACAAGGGTTATCTTAGATCTTTGATAAATGTTTACAGTAGTGATGGTTTTAGTACATTCACCATCAACGATGTACAACAACAGTAATTTTTGCACTGTTGACACAAATCTCGTTTTGTGTTCTAACTCTTCCTATCTTTTGTGACACTTGTAGACTAAAAAATACAGTGTTTGTACTAAGAATTAGAAAGGCTTAGAAACAGATTATGTAGTTGCGTAAATCATCTTCTTCAGTTTGCCAGTCTTCTTATACTAGAGTTTGAATAGCCATTGCGGATTGATCTTTGATTGAGGCACAGAATCCTCTAAGAGATTTGACCCAAGGGGTGCCTCCAAATCCTTCACATGAGATGGACTGGATTCATTTACGTCCTTCCCCTTTCACATCCATATTCCAGGGAGTGATTTGTGGCTTTGATTTAGTTGATCAATCTTCAGTATCTTCAGATTCTAATTTAGTCCTTGAAGTATGGCCTGATATTCTTTAGCAACTGCACTTGATATGTTTCCTTCTTGAAAGCCTCGATGTTCTTTGATTTAGCCTTGACTTCCTTTAGCGCCTGAACTTGATTTTATTTTCTTTTTTATGGCTTTGACTTCCTTTGATTTATCATCGTTCTTGTTGCCTTTGATCTCATTTCCTTTCTGATGTTCTTACCAAAAAGACTTCCTTTGAAGTAATGATACTTCCTTAATTTCCTGCAATCAAATGGATACGATTAGATTTGCACTATTGTCATCAAAGAAACTCAGGTGTAACAATCTCCCCTTTTTGACGATGACAATCAAAAAAGTATAAACAAAGTATACTTCCTTTCATAGCTTAAGATGCTTTCTCCTCCTGAGTTGTTACTTTGATTTACTCATCACTGCTCCCCCTGAGTTGTTGGTCTGGTTTACTCAGTTTTCTACCCCTTTGACATCAATCAAAAAGAAAAAAGAAGTGCAGACAGAACATACAAATAAAGTACTCCCGCAGTTTCAATTTAGATGAGGTAGTTTGACTCAGCACGGAGTTTAATAAAAAAAGAAGTCTTTTAAAACTTGTGGTCTTAAAAGCATAAGGAGTAAAAGTTTTGTGGGGCCATGACATCTGTGTGGTTATAAAAGCTTCTCATTGAGGGTAAAATGGGTAAAATGAAGAGTATAAATTTGAATTATTTCTAAATTTAGAAATGTGTCATTTATTTTAGAACAAACTAAAATGAAAGTACCTCATATAATTTGAAACAGAGGGAGTAGATAATAGACAGAGTAGTTAGGGTAGCAGAAGTTATGTCTTCAGCAGAGGCACTGATCACGCTCAACTATGTCTAATAAAAGACTAAGCGGGCGTTGCAAATATAATCCGGGGTATTATGCCCAGAGTCGATCCCACAGGGAATTTACGTATCAAGCAAGCTGTTAGAATACTCAACTGTCACTTGATGTTATTTAATTTACTAAAACTAAAGATTAAAACTAAAGATTAACTACGCTTATGTGTAAACAATTATAATAAAGATCTAAGGTTATGGTTTCCCCCGTCGGTGAATTTACTTCTCG
>MDKI01120983.1:0-28904 GCA_005239505.1 Nicotiana paniculata | reverse complement strand
CTTAATTGTACAAAGTTTGCATTTTCGACTACCAGTGTAAGATACTTAAACTAAAGTATTTTTACGCTACAATACTACACATTACTACGCTACAAGGGTCTACATTTTACTACGCTACAAGGGTCTACATTTTACTACGCTAAAAAGGTCTAGATTTTACTACTCTAAAAAATAATCTAAACTAAACATGAACAACAAATAAATTTCATTACTAATAAAACACAAAACGACACGAAAAACATATATATAAAAATAATTATTAAGTCCGGATAAATTTAACATACTAGTTTCGCAAAAAAATAACACAAAACGAACCGGATAAATTTAACACACTAGTTTCGCAAAAAAATAACAAAAAACGAAATAGAACACATACAAATCAAAAAATATGCATTATTATTAAAGTTTCAACATATAATAAAACGAAATACCTCGAATAAATTGAAATTTTGACTCCGAAAATGTGCATCGACAACAATACGATGCTCTACTCGAAAGTGGGACCAAAACTCTTCAACTTTTATGTGACGGGGGGACCCAAATTTTTTTTTTTTTAAAAAAAAATGGGCAGAATCGGGGTGGGGAACCAAATGAAGAAGAAGATTAAAAATGGGGGAAGAAGGAGGAAGGGAACTCTCTTAAACACGACGGCACATTTCCTTAGAAAAATAGGTATAACGCCGGGTACTATGCGTTATACCTGTCTGTCAGAAATTTCAGTATGTATAACGCCACACTATGTGGCGCTATACACTAACGCACAGTTACCGTTAGTGTATAGCGCCACAGTGTGGCGTTATACATAGTTCGATTTTACATATTTTTTTTGACTTATTTTTATTCTATTTGTCTAATTTTGCCTAATTGGGTTCCAGACCCATCTTTTACTCATGCATGACATTGACAACTATTGTACATAAATTCATCGGTTTCAGTACTTCCATCTTTTAAACTCTTTTTGACCAAGAGATCATAACGTTATGGAGTAGCGGTGTTAGATTCTGAAAGATTGTCTTCAAACATGTCAAATGACATGCCTTTTCTTGGGCTCAAATAGTTTTTTGTCCATTTGAAGGTAAACCAGAAAGAGTAAAAACATTATCGTTTTATTAATTCTAGTTGTGTAAAATATTATACGGTTTAAAGATTAAAAAACTTCGTCGTTTACTAAATTTGGTTGTATCAGATATTATTCGGTTTGAAGATTAAAAACTTCACCGTTTACTAAATCTGATTATGTCAAATATTACTCCGTTTTAAGATTAAAAACTTCACCATTTATTAATTCTGGCTCGGTTGTGAGTTGTGACACAAACAACAATTCTTGCGGTTGGCTCTACAAAAGTAATAGGGGCGTCGAATATGAATCTCTTTTTAAAGAAATATGTTTGGAATATGACATTATTCACCAAACGCCTGCCCTTACACACCGCAATCTAATGGAATTGTGGAAAGAAAGAATAGAACGTCAAAGGAGATGATGAATGCCTTGTTGATAAGTTTTGGTGTATCGCAGAACTTGTGGGGGAAGCTACTCTTACAGCTAACCGAATACTCAATCGAGTTCCTGTAATGACCCGGCCGGTCGTTTTGAAAATTTAAGTTCCGTTCGGAGGCATAAGGTCTTATACAACTTCATATTATGTGTATCGACTTGCTTGCATGGTTGAATTCAAGTACCGGATGATTCAGAGTCGAATTGGAAGAAAGATTCTAATTTTGAAAGCTTAAGCGGTGGGAATTTGACCGGAATTTGGCTTTCGTGCAAACGACTCCTGAATGGGTTTTGGATGATCTCAACAGCTTCGTATGGTGATTTTGAACTTAGGCGTGCGTCCGGATTTGGATTTGGAGGTCTATAAGGTAATTTGAGGCATTTCGGCAGAAGTTGGAAAAGTTGAAGTTTGGAGCATGGAGAGGTTTGACCCATAGTTGACTTTAGTGATATCAGGGCCAGAATGAGATTCCAAGAGTTGGTGTAGTTTCGTTATATTATTTGGGACTTGTCTGCAAAATTTGACGTTATTCCGGGTAGGTTTGATTGGTTTCGGCACGAGTTTTTGAAGTTAGAAGAATCTTCATAAGTTCGATTCATGACGCGATTCGTAGTTTCATCGATGTTTGATGTGATTTGAGACCTCGAGTGGGTTTGTGTTAGCTTATAGAACTTTTTTATGTGTTTAGACAGGGTGTCGAGGGCCTCGAGTGTGTTTCAGACGAGTTTCAGAGGTTTTTCATAGTCTTGGTCAAGTCTGGTTCTGGTGTCTCGCACCTGTGACACTTTCGAGCACAGGTGCGGCTCCGCTTCTGCGTGGGCCCGGTCGCTTCTGCGATCTTTGAGGTCTGGGAGCTAGCCCACTTCTGCGGATGCTGGCACACAGGTGTGAATGCCGCTTCTGCGATTCTGTGATCGTATCTGCGAAGGAGTCCGCTTATGCGGTCTTGTCATTCGCTTCTGCGCGCCGCAGGTGCGGCTATGTCGTCCGCAGATGTGGACCTGGGCCTGGTAAGTTAACTTCACGGGTGCAAATGTTTCTCGCAAATGCGATTTCGCAAATGCGCTTAGTTTGCCGCAGATGCGGAAATGATGGGAAGAATCATATAAGTCGAGGGTTTGGACATTTCTTCATATTTTGAGTTTTAAACTTCGGATTTGGGAGCTTCTTTTGGGGGTTTTCAACCAAATCGATTGGGTAAGTGTTCTTCACTTAGAATTTAATATATCCATGATTTAATCTTTATTTTTATCATTTAATTTGTGTTTTGAGTTGAGGAAAATGTTGGTTTTTGAAGAAAAGTATCGAAATGAAAAGTCATGATTTGAAGGGCGAAATGGCATCAGAATTTGATAATTTTTGTATGGTTGAACTCGTATTGAAATGGGTGTTCGGGCTTTGTAAAATTTATCGGGTTCCGAGGTGCGGGCTTGCGGATCGACTTTTGGGTCGATTTATTTGATTTTTGTAAAGATTGAAACTTTATGATCCGGAATAGTTCTTTATAAGTTTTATTTGTGTTTTGAAGTTATTTGGGTTGGATTTGAGCCGTCCGGAGGTCTTTTCACCCAAGAAGTTCATTTTAAAGTATTGGTTTATCGTCTTTGAGGTAAGTATCTTGCCTAACCTTGTGTGGGGGAACTACCTCTGAGGATTTGAGTTTTCTATGATTGATTGTAGTCCATGAACGCGAGGTGACGAGTGCGTGCTCGGACTTATTTATGGAAAGTTGGCCTTTTAGGGTTCTTAGGTCCTTATATTTACTATGTATGAAGTTGCTCTTGATACGTTTTGTAACGACCCGGTCGGTCGTTCTAAGAGTTAGCGCCCTGATCCCCTAATAACTATTTTCCCCACTTTTATATCTACTTATGGGACTTGTCAGAATGATTATTTGCGAAATTCGAAGAGTTTTTGGACACATAGTCCCTACATATGAGTTTAAGCTTTAAAAATAAGACCGTAGTTGGAACTGTGCAAAGACGGATCGGAATGGAATTTCGTCGACTCCGTTAGCTCCATTGGGTGATTTCGGGGTTAGGAGCGTGTTCGGAATGTGTTCTCGATGTCTGTAGTAAATTTAGGCTTGAATTGGCGGAAGTTACAATTTCGGCGATTTCGGTCGATAGGTGAAATATTGATATCGGGCTCGAAATGGAATTCCGAGAGTGGTTGTAGGTTTGTAGTATCATTTATGACCTGTGTGTAAAATTTGAGGTAATTCAGACTAGTTTTGATGTGTTTCGGTCGGTTGTAGATTTTGGAAATTTCATAAGTACTTAAGCTTGAATCCATGCATAATTGGTGATTTTGATGTTACGTGATGTGTTCGGAAGGCTCGACTAAGTTTCGATAAGGTATTAGGACTAGTTGGTAAGTTTGGTTGAGGTCCCGAGGGCCTCGGAGATGTTTCGGATGCTCAACGTGATGGTTTGAACTTAAAACCAGTTGAAGCATTGCTGGTGCTGGTGTTTCGCACCTGCGGAAGGGGAGCCACAGGTGCGGACACACAGGTGCGGGCAGAGGCTTCGCAGGTGCGGTCTTGGCCAAGGTCAGCCAGTGCTCGGAGGTGCGGTCTGGGTTCCGCAGGTGCGGAGCCGCAAATGCGTCCCAGTGACCGAAGGTGCGGCCCCAGCCCTGTTAGTGAGTTTTCGCACCTGCGATAGATTTTCCGCAGGTGCGGGACCGCATGTGTTGTGCAAGAGTCGCAGGTGCGGAATTTCTGGGTTATTTATACAAAATCTAAGGGTTTGAAATTCATAATTTCTAAAACGATTTTGAGCTCGGGGAAGTGCGATTTTTGAAAAGAGTTTCACCTGGGTAATTAGGGTAAGTGATTCTTACTCAGTTTAGACTAATTTCCATGATTATACACTTGAATCTACCCTTTAATTTCGAATTTATGGTGGAAAATTGGGAAAATTTTGGATAAATTTCTTAGGCCAAGCTTGTGAGTTTTGATCGAGATTTTGATATCCGATTCGAGTAATTCTTGTATGGTTAGACTCGTGAGTGAATGAGTGTCCGGAATTTGTAACTTTTACCCTATTCCGAGATGTGGATCAGGGGGAATTTTTGAGCAATTTTCCAAATTTCGCGTATTATCTTCGAACTAATTAGCTATGTTAATTCCTTAAAGTGATATTTTCATTAAGCAATTGAATTGAATAGATTTGGGCCATTCGGAGTCGGATACTTGTGGCAAGAACGTGGTTTTGAGTTGAGTAGAGCAGTCGAAGTAAGTGGCTTGCCTAACTCTGTGTTGGGGGCTTCCCCTTAGGTTGTTTTAATACTATTTGTTGTATGGGCGCCATGTACCTGAGGCGACGAGTACGTGCACGGGCCATTGTTGCTAAAAAAATCCATTTTTCCTTCCATGCCATAAATCATTTCACTCTTATTTCACTATTTAATGTGCTACTTGTGTAATTAGAATAGGAAGGAGCATGCCTACCCTTTTTACCTGAATTTCCTATTTGATACTATGTGCACCATGTTTAGTTAGTCCTATCCTGTGTTTTGCCTGTGATTTTTCTCCTGAACTGTTTAAATAAATCTTATTTGGCATTCATTCGCATTTCATATTTAAATTGGGACTACGGACGTATTCCGGGAGCTTTCCCCCTATACTGCATATTTAAACTGGGACTACGGATGTATTCCGAGAGCTTTCCCCTGTACTACATAATCATTTTGAACTACGGGACAGTATCCCGGGCGACCACTTTGTGATATATATTATGTTGAGCCGAGGATTTTCTTACTGTAAACTTATATTGTTTTTCTTAAACTGTTTACTGTAGACATTACCTATCTTTTGTACTGTTTTAAACTGAATTATTTAGAAGTTTGGTAGAGCCTTAACCTGACCTCGTCACTACTTGACCGGGGTTAGGCTTGGCACTTACTGGGTACCAAATGTGGTGTACTCGTTCCCTTTCCTGCACATGTTTTCGTATGCAGATCCAGGTACGAGCTATCAGCCTCGTGGTTAGTTTTTTCTGCTGATTCAGGGAGACTACAAGGTATTTCTTCCGCGTCTTCAGAATCCTCCGAGTCTCCTTCTATTCTATCTTGTAGAAACGTTTTTATGTACTTTTTCCAATTTTTGTTAGAGCTACAGTAGCGTTAGAAACTTGTGGCTATTTGTGACATTCCGGGTTTTGGAAAGTTATATTTTTGTACATGACAAGTGGCGATGTTTCATTAGTAGATTTACTTTATTCCATCTTTATTTTATTGCTTCTATTTAATATCTTTTCCGCAATTAGGCTTACCTAGTCATAGAGACTAGGTGCCGTCACGATGCCTTTCGGAGGGTAAAATGGGTCGTGACACGTTTGAGTTCCTATTTTCTAGTTCACCTCTACATGCTTTAATTAGAGTTAATTGCGTCAGGATTCACTCTTATTGTCTATTTGACTCATATTTGACTTAACTGATGATTTTCTCTCTTCTGTCGTCATGCTATCTTTTCATAACTGCTTATCTTTAATTGAAATTATTATTATCTCATCCTATAATTGTTTAGTCTTAATTGGAGTTATGATTATCTTCTGCTGCTTATCCTTAATTGAATTGTTGAATATCCTTCGAAATTTCTCAACCTCAAAAGGAGTTTAGAACCTATAGCTTAGTTGACTTGCCTTTATTTGGAACTATTTGACTCGTGTCGGCTTCCTTATTATTGACTTGAATATTGTGGTATCGTTGCTACATTTTAGTTTTCCATTGTTAAGCTATTTTCTTTACGCCTAGAATTCTTTACTGTGGTTATTCCTTGTGAATGAGTTCTATCATTTCTTTGTGATTTTAAGTTCTTGAGTTGATTTACTCGCCGAACTTTGTATTATTGTCATTGTTGTTGTTGTTGTACTTGTTGTGGTGATGTACGAGGTTTGTGCCATGTTGTAACTGTTATCTCTGTTGGTTGCATTGCATATTTACTTTGGGACTATGGAACGGTATTCCGAGAGATCCCCTTGTTCTGCATATTTACTTTGGGACTATGGAACGGTATTCCGGGAGATCCTCATGTTCTTCATATTTACTTTGGGACTACAGAACGGTATTCCGGGAGATCCCCCTGTTCTGCATATTTACTTTGGGACTACGGAATGGTATTCCGGTAGATACCCTTGTTCTGCATATTTACTTTGGGACTACGAAACGTTATTCTGGGAGATCCCCCTATTCTTTAAACATTCTACGTGCGGTCCGTTCTTCTCTTTATGCTTACTAGCTGGTATGAACTATGTTAGGACACTTGCACAAGCATACACGTGGCTAAGCACCCTTTATCGGATATGAGGTTTTCTTGATATTGTTGAGTGTAGATGCACACCCTTGTTTACTCGCCTTCTATGTGAGAATGGATTTATTCGGCACGTGAGTAATCAACATGATTATGAGGTGTGATGGGGGCACAGTATGCCAAGTGTTAGGGTTCATGTATTGAGACCCATGAGTTGTAATTGATCCAAGGTTCGGTACTTCGTGAAGTTGTTGACAAAAACAACTGATGTGAGAGTTGTTGTAGTTGCTGAGTTATTATTTGTCCCTGTTGGCGCTGTTGTTCCTATACCTTTTATTATTTAGTTTATTAGACCAGTGGGTGTCTTGACTAGTCCTCGTCTCTACTTCACCGAGGTTAGTCTTGATACTTACTGGACACCGACGTGGTGTGCTCATACTACACTTCTGCACATTTTTTGCAGATCCATGTATTAATCGTTAGTAGTTGTGTGAATTCTTGCAGAGGAGACTCAAGGTAAACCTCTCTCCGCGTTCGCAGGTGTCATGACCCAAATTCCCAAACCACGGGATCGTAATGGCGCTTAACACAATACTCGATAGGCAAGCCCATGTTAGAAATTTACCAACCATTTTCCTTTAAAGTTACTTACAGATAATAGAACAATTCAAAATAAATACAAATCTAATACTTTCCACTAGATAACTTCATGAAATACTAATAACGAGCAATGATTAAACCGAACCATGAACTAAATATATAACTATAAAACTACCCCAGGGTCTGGTGTCACAATTCACGGACTACTAAGAATACTACAAATAATGGCTGAAAGAAGTATATATGTCTGTTACGAAATAAAACGTCTATAAAGTAAAGAGAAGACTCCAGGAATCTGCGGACGCTAGCAGATCTACCTCGTGTCTCCGAACGAAAATACCCAGCTACTAAGATCTCCTAACTCTGGCCGGTACCTGGATCTGCACAAAAGTGTGGAGAGTGTAGTATCAGTACAATTGACCCCATGCACTGAGTAAGTGCCGAGCCTAACCTCGACAAAGTAGTGACGAGGCTACGGCGGGACATTTACTACATAACCTGTAAACAATATATATAATAAAGCAAGAAAGAAACAATAATAATAAACTCGATAACCAGTAACTTACAATAGTAAATAAAAGAAACAACCCGGATAATCCTTTTCAGATATCAGTTATAATGAACTTCTCAATATTTCCAAGTTTCAATTTAAATCACGATAAAAATCAGAGTATGAAAACCTTTTTAATAAAAATCGGAGTTCTCCAAATCATTATTTTCGAAAATCAGTAAACATTAAATATTCACCTTTATCGCTCCTTGTTGCGGCGCGCAACCTGCTCCCACATGTCCACCCCTATTGCTCCTCCTGATATATATCACCCTTGTTTATCCTGCTGCGATGTGCAACCTGATCCCACTTGTCCACCCTTATCACTCCTTGTTGCGGCTTGCAACCCCCTCCCACCAGACATATCATATCAGTTTATTCATAAAAACTTTCACAATTCAGGCCAAGCATTTCACAACATTTTTATATCAACAATTGTAAACAGTAGCTGTAAAACTCATAAACTTCATCAATTATCATTTCATAACGAAGCCAACCGGAATATACATATACATATCGTAACACTGGCAACCAGCTCAATCTTTATGTAACATAACAAAACCAAAAGAACATCCAACACTTCCAAAATACTTGAAGCAATACTTAACAATAATTCAATGAATCCAAATCGACATATAAGCCTCAATGATCTTGAAACAATTAAGTCCGGAAGCAAATAATTGGAATGGGGAAGGGATCATGTTTAACAGACCATTTGGTGGTGCATAGATACTCGTCACTTCACCTATACACCACACACATGCGAATTCACATAGCATTTAATTTGGGGATTCCAATTCCCTCAAGTCAAGGTTAAACCAAACACTTACCTCAAAATCGCAGGTCACTCACTACTCAATTACCGCTTTTACTTTTGAATTCACCTCCAACACACACGAATCTAATCATAATTAGTTTAATATCATTATTTTATGCTAAAGGAACTAACTTTACTGAAAAATCATTATTTTCCCAAGCTTTCTCAAAAAAAAGTTAAAACCCGACCCTGGGCCTGCTTGGTCCAAACTCGGGGTTCGGACCAAATTCTATTCACTCATTCACCTTTGAGCCCGAATATGCAATTAGCTTCGAAATACGACCTCAATTCGAGGTTAAATCCTTTTTTTTTTTTACGAAATTCCCTAATTCTACCCAAACTCTCAATTTTTACCATGAAAATTCTTGATTTTGAATTGAAAAGTGATGAAAAATATTGGGTAAATTGAAACAAAAGAGTTTAGGATTGATTACCAACACCTAGGGGATGAATTTTGTGTGAAGAAAATCTCCTCTAGGTCTTTGTAGTTCGAAAATAGGTGAAAAATAGGTTCTGCCCGTTTTAAAACTGGTTTTTATATGACTGGGCAGGCCTTCATCTCGTTCGCGATTGGTCAGGCTCAATGGCCTTCGCGTTCGCATTGGATGGGCCGCGTTCACGGAGCTTTAACTCCACATACCGTCGCATCCGCGACCATGTGGTTGCGTTCACATAGAGCAATGGGTTCCCCGTACCCCAGGTCCACTTAACTCTTTGCGTTCGCGATGGCCTGGCCGCGTTCGCGAAGGTTTCCCCCCCAGTGCTTCGTGCTCGCGGCCAAAGCCACATGTTCCCATGGAACAAAACTGACCCCAATGAAATTCTACTCTACGCGTTCGCGAGTGAGGCCACGCGAACGCGAAGAATAAATAGATTGTGCACCAGTTGCAGCAAAACAACACAAAATTCTAAGTCTAAAACATCCCGTAGCCTACCCGAAACTCACCCGAGCCCTCGGGCCTCCAAACCAAACATGCACGCGAGTCTAAAAACATCATAGGGACTTGATCATGCGATAAAATCATAAAATAACATTTAAAACTATGGATTTAACCTCCAAACTCATCATTTTTCTCAAGAACACTCAACTTTCACTATTTCCCAACCGGACGTCCGAATCATTTCAAATCAACTCGGTTCTTACCAAATTTCACAGATAGGATGTAAACATCATAACAAACCTGTATAGAGCTTTGGAACTAAAATAGAGGCCCGATACCAATAATTTCAAGTATTAATTCAGTTCTTCATTTCATTAAAAATCCAGCAAGACAATTTATTTAAAAATTGGTTTCTAAAGCTAGGGACCTCGGAATCCAATTCCGGGCATACGACCAAGTCCCATATTTTACTGTGGACCTCCCGGGATTGTCGGAATACGTATCCAGATTCGTTCACTCAAAATGTTGAACCAAGTCAACTAAAACATATTTTTAAATTCTAAAAATTATTATTTTTCACATAAAATCTTTCAGGTTTCACGCTCGTACTGTGCACGCAAATCGAGATAAATAAAATTAATCTTTTTAAGGTTAATGAGCCTGGAACAGAGTCTTAATTTATAAGATGACCCTTTGGGTCATCACAGCAGACTTAGGAGTCACCTTCCTCTTTTGTATTCACACTGTTTTTACTTATTTCCAAACAATTGTATTTAGAAATTATAGTAAACTCTGTAGAGCTTATGACTTGTACTACCAGTTTTGGAAAATTGTAAATTCTGTAAATATTTCTATATCGAAACTGTTAGGTTTTCTTTATTATTGTTGTTCTCAGTAAATGTTAGGCTTACCTAGTCCCAAAGACTAGGTGCCATCACGATACCCAATAGAGGGGAAATGGTGTCGTGACAAGTTGGTATAAGAGTTCTAGGTTCATAGGTGCTACGAGTCATATGTGAGTTTAGTATAGGCTTGCGGGTCAGTACGAAGACGTCTGTACTTATCTTCGAGAGGCTACAAAAATATTAGGATAACTCCACTTCCTTCATCCCTATCGTGCGAGTTCATTGACCTTGAATTTCGAAAGTTTATCATTCTATTCTCTCACAGATGGTGAGGACCCGAGCTAAAGTTATCGATGATGCTGCTCCCGGAGCAGGTGTCGCTAG
Organism: Nicotiana paniculata; assembly: GCA_005239505.1. NCBI lineage: Eukaryota > Viridiplantae > Streptophyta > Magnoliopsida > Solanales > Solanaceae > Nicotiana > Nicotiana paniculata. The sequence continues at coordinate 18,077 of MDKI01120983.1, read as the reverse complement.
AGGCAGAGGTAGAGGTCGACGAGGAGTACGTGCTGAGCTAGAGCACCGACCAGAGCAGAAGTTGAGGAGTCGCCAGTAGCTCCAGTTGGGGGCAGATACCGGAGGCACCTGTTGTTACCCCCTAGACTTCAGGAGGCTTTAGCACAGTTCCTGAGCATGTTTGGTACATTGGCTTAGGCGGGGTTAATTCCGATTACACCAGCTAATTCACAGAACGGGGGAGGGACTCAGACTCCCACCGCTCACACTCCAGAGCAGCGCATTCATGTTGGTCAGGTTCCAGGTGTCATGGCGACACAACCTGTGGTCCCAGTTCAGCCCATGGTCAGGGCAGCAACATCTGAGGAAGAGCATCTTATACTGGCAAGGTTCAAGAAATACGACCCTCCTACATTCAGTGGTTTGTCTTCAGAGAGTGCACAGGGTTTTCTGGAAGAATGCCATCGCATTCTCCGCACTATGGGTACTTTTGAGATGAGTGGGGTTGCTTTTACTACGTTTCAGCTTAAGGGAGCAGCTTATTAGTGGTGGTGGGCGTATGAGTTGGGTAGCCCAGCCAATTGAGCTTCACTTTCATGGGTTCAAGTTTTAGAGATGTTCCTGAGAGGCTTTGTATCTCAGTCCCTCCGAGATGCATGGCGCACGGAGTTTGAGCAGCTGCGCCAAGGCACTATGCTAGTATAAGAGTATGCCGTCAGATTCAGTGATTTGTCCAGACATGCACCTGCCTTGGTCGCTACAGTTAGAGAGCGAGTCCGTAAATTCAGTGAGGGGATCAGGCATGATATTCGATTTCGCATGGCTCGGGAGTTAGAGTCAGATGTTTCATTTCAGCAGGTTGTAGGGATCGCTCTCCAGTTAGAGGGCATGTGGGACCGGGAGCGAGAGGGTAGACGAGATCAGGAGGGAGAGTACATGGAGGAAAGGAGGCCTCGTAGACTGGAGAGATCTGCTGGTCCTTATTTTGGAGGCAGGGTACGACATGGTAGAGGTTTTATGGGTCAGTCAGTTCAGTTTGCACTTCCAGCTTCGCACAGTGTTTCAGGTGCTCATGGGTCTCAAAGTACTCGTACTGCATAGTTTCCACAACCACGTCAACATATAGGTTTCTTTGAGTGTGGAGATATCAGCCACATGGTGAGATATTATCCCAGGCTTCGGGCAGGTATGTCACAGCGGGGTATTCAGGCGAGTAGGGGGCGCCCAAGAGGGGGAGGCTCGACCCATTGATGTGTTTCATATAGTAGACTGGAGGCTGTTATTCCAGATGTTATCATACAGGTATGTTTTGATTTTTTATCGAGTGTACTATTTGTACTTCTTTTCAGTTCTGCTTATCGGGAGAGTTCCCTATTTGTTGCTCCACTTATGGGTGCATTTCATGATTTGGCACTCTGTTTATGTTTTTGCCCCTATTAGGAGATTTTATGAGAGGTACTCGTGCCTATCATTGTTTTTATTCATTATTGAGAGTTACGAGACTAGTAGTGAATTCCTGTTGTCCTTTACGGTAGGCTTGATGTGATATCCTGAGTATTTAGGTTACGAACTGTGATTTGATACTCTACGGGGGTGAGAGTTCAGCGAGTGTTGTGATTTTATTGGCATAGATGAGTTAGTGGAAGATTTCGATTGGTATGATATATATTCTATTTGTGTTTAGAGTTGAGGGAGAAACCCTCGTGATTTCATGTGATTTCATGTGTTCGAACCGGGCTGTGTACCGCGATAGAAGTTATATCAGGATGAGATCCTTGTGACTTGTTCATATGCTTTAATTCTTTCCTTGTTATATTTTTTTGTAGGTTAGTACTGATAGAGAGTCGTGTATGTCGGGCTTGTTTGATAGTTCCCTTATATATTTTCTCTTTTCATATTCAGTCATTTTCATTTTGTGCTTCTTGAGTTTTAGCTTGCGGGGTGTGTGCCTGGTGGTGTTAGTTGCGGTTTTGTTATTCGGGTATCTAATTATGAGGTCTTCGTGTTTCTTGCATCATTTTCAGTGTTATGGAGGTATAAAATAGAGTTATATCAGATGTGAGGCTAATTGTCGGTGCTGGGTTGATTTTGGGCAGCTATTGTGATCAGAAGTGTTATTTTGGGCCTATGTGTGGTGTGTTCTGTTGTGTGGTCGTACCTTATAGGTGTAGGGATGAGTTGATGCAGTCGGTTGATACTGATACCGGATATGGATAATCAGGACTTTTGAAAATGAATAGAATGTGAGATTTTCGGGTATGAGGCTTATCGGTGTTGGTAGAAAGGGTAAATTGCAGTTGACATGGTGTCGTCAGGCTTATGTCTCTTGGGGTAACGTGGGATCACCCTCGGGTGTATGTTGGAAGTGTGCATTCAGTGATGTGAAGACTTCGAGGCAATTCTTGGCACGTTCGAGGACGAACATTTGTTTAAGAGATGGAGAATGTAACGACCCGGCCAATTATTTTGAGAATTTAAGTTCCGTTTGGAGGAATAAAGTCTTGTATAGATTCATATTATGTGTATCGACTTGGCTGCATAGTTGAATACAGTTATCGGATGATTCAGAGTCGAATTGGAAGAAGGATTTTAGTTTTGGGAGCTTAAGCGGTGAAAAATTTGACCGGAATTGGGCTTTTGTGTAAACGGCTCCGAAATGGGTTTCGATGATCTCAACATATTTTTATGGTGATTTTGAACTTAGACGTGCGTCCGGATTTGTATTTGGAGGTCCGTAGGGTAATTTGAGGCATTTCGGCAGAAGTTGGAAAAGTTGAAGTTTGGAGGATGGAGAGGTTTGACCCATAGTCGACTTTGGTGATATCGGGAATTCCAAGAGTTGGTAGTTATTTTATGTTATTTGGGACTTGTCTGCAAAATTTGATATTATTCCGGGTAGGTTTGATTGGTTTCGGCACGAGTTTTCAAAGTTAGAAGAATTGGAAGTTCATAAGTTCGATTTATGACGCGATTCAAAGTTTCGTCGATGTTTGATTTGAGAACTCGAGTGGGTCCGTGTTAGGTTATAGAACTTGTTTGTATGTTTAGATGGGGTCCCGAGGGCCTCGAGTGTGTTTCGGACGAGTTTCAAAGGTTTTTCATAGTCTTGGTCAGGTCTGGTTCTGGTGTCTCGCACCTGCGACACTTTGGAGCGCAGGTGCGGCTCCGCTTCAGCATGGGCCTAGTCACTTCTGTGATCTTTGAGGTCTGGCATCTAGCCCACTTCTGCGGATGCTGGCATGCAGGTGCGAAGGCCGCTTCTGTGGTTTTGTGATCACATCAGCGAAGGAGTCCGCTTCTGTGCAACTGTCATTCATTTGTGCGCGCCGCAGGTGCGACTATGTCATCTGCAGATGCGGACCTGGACCTGACAGGGTTTGGTCATTTCTTCATATTTTGAGTTTTAAACTTCGGATTTGGGAGCTTCTTTTTGGGTTTTTCAAGAAAATAGATTGGCTAAGTGTTCTTCACCTAGAATTTAATATATTCCATGATTTAATATTTGTTTTTATCATTTAATTTGTGTTCTGAGTTGAGGAAAATGTTCATTTTTGAAGAAAATTTTCAAAATAAAAAGTCATGTTATGAAGGGAGAAATGGTATCAGAATTTGATAATTTTTGTATGGTTAAACTATTATTAGAATGTGTGTTTGGGTTTTGTAAAATTTGTCGGGTTCCGAGGTGCGGGCTCGGGGGTCAACTTTTGGGTCGATTTATTTGATTTTTGTAAAGATTGAAACTTTATGATATGAAGTAGTTTCTTATAAGTTTTATTTGTGCTTTGAAGTTGTTTGGGTTGGATTTGAGCCATCCAGAGTCTTTTCACCCGAGATGTTCATTTTAGAGTATCGATTTATCGTCTTTGAGGTAAGTATCTATCCTAACCTTGTGCGGGGGAACTACCCCTTAAGATTTGAGGCTTCTACGCTTGATTGTAGTTCGTGTATGCAAGGTGATGAGTGCGTGCTCGGACTTATTTATGGAAAGTTGGCCTTTTAAGGTTCTTAGGTCCTTATATTCACTGCGTATGAAGTTGTTCTTGATACGTTTGAGTCCTATTTTCTAGTTTCACCTCTACATGCTTTAATTAAAGAATTAATTTCTTTAGAATTCACTCTTATTGTCTATTTGACTCATATTTGACTTAACTGATGATTTTACCTTTTCTGTCATTGTGCTATCTTTTCATAACTGCTTATCTTTAATTGAAATTATTATTATCTCATCCTATAATTGTTTAGTCTTAATTGGAGTTATGATTATCTTCTGCTTCTTATCATTAATTGAATTGTTGAATATCCTTCTAAATTTCTCAACCTCAAAAGGAGTTTAGATAACCTATTGCTTAGTTGACTAGCCTTTATTTGGAACTTTTTGACTCGTGTTGGATTCCTTATTATTGACTTGAATATTGTGGAATCATTGCTACATTTTATTTTTCCCTTGTTAAGTTGTTTTCTTTATGCCTAGCATTCTTTACTATGGTTATTCCTTGTGAATGAGTTCTACCGGCTTTGTGATTTAAAGTTTTTGAGTTGATTTACTCGCCGTACTTTGTATTATTGTCATTGTTTCTGTTGTACATGTTGTGGTGATGTACGAGGTTTCTGCTGTGTTGTAACTATTATCTCTGTTGGTTGCAATGCATATTTACTTTGGGACTACGGAACAGTGGAGATCCGCATGTTTTTCATATTTACTTTGGGACTACGGAACGGTATTCCAGAAGATCCCCATGTTCTGCATATTTACTTTGGGACTACAGAACGGTATTTCGAGAGATCCCCCTGTTTTACATTTTTACTTTGAGACTATGGAACAGTATTCCGGGAGATCCCCCTATTTTGCATATTTACTTTGGTACTACGGAACGGTATTCCGGGAGATCCCCCTGTTTTGCATATTTACTTTGGGACTACGAAACGGTATTCCTGGAGATCCCTATGTTCTGCAAACATTATACGTGTTGTCCGCTCTTCTCCTTATGCTTACTAGTTGGTATGAACCATGTTAGGACACTTGCACAAGCATACACGTGGCTAAGCACCTTTTATCGGATATGAGGTTTTCTTGATACTGTTGAGTATAGATGCACACCCTTGTTTACTCGCCTTCTATGTGAGAATGGCTTTATTCGGCACGTGAGTTGTCAACATGATTATGAGGTGTGATGAGGGCACAGGATGCCAAGTGTTAGGGTTCATGTATTGAGACGCGTGAGTTGTAATTGATCTGAGGTTCGGTACTTCGTGAAGTTGTTGACAAAAAAACTGATGTGAGAGATGTCGTAGTTGCCGAGTTATTATTTGTCCCTGTTGTATCTGCGATTTTGGATTTAAGTTGTGTTTCTGCTCACTCTTCTGTGTTATTAATATGGTATTCTGCTGGTACTCACCGTTTTTCCTTTCTTATTGTACTTATTATTAGTCATATTGCATAGTTTCCATGTAGAAATCATGCAATGTTGTTCCTATACTTATGCTTGTTCAGTTTATTAGACCAGTGGGTGTCTTGACTAGTCCTTGTCACTACTCCGCCGAGATTAGTCTTGATACTTTCTGGGCACTGCTGTGGTGTTTTCATACTATACTTCTGCACAAAATGTGCAGATCTAGGTATTGATCGTTAGTAGCTGTGCGGATTCTTGCTGAGGAGACTCAAGGTAAACCTGTCTCTGCATTCACAGGCTTCCGAGTCACCTTCCTATTTTGTATTCACACTGTTTTTACTTATTTCCAAACATGTTTATTTAGAATTTGTAGTAAACTCTGTAGAGCTTATGACTTGTACTACCTTTTGGAAAATTGTAAATTCTGTAAAGATTTCTATATCGAGATTGTTAGGTTTTCTTTATTATTGTTGTTATTCGGTAGATGTTAGGCTTACCTAGTCCCTAATACTAGGTGCCATCAATATCCAACATTGGGGAAATGGGTTCATGACAGTTCCCCATAGCAAAACGCAATCCATTCCTTATGAAAAATTAAAAGGAAGGAAGCTCAACTTTAAATATTATAAAGTGTGGGGGTACTTAGCTCAGGTTCAAGTTCAAACCCCCAAAAAGGTAAAGATCAGACTGAAAATCGTTGATTGCATTTTCATAGGATATTCAACAAATAGTAAGGCATATCGTCTCTGGTTCATAAATCAGAAAATCCCGACATTCATATTAATACAGTAATCGAATCAGATAATACTGAATTTTTTGAGAATATTTATCCGTATAAAAAGGAATGTAAGTCGTCTAGTGAAAAATCTAAGCGACCTCGGGAAGAAGAAAAAAAATACATTTAATGAGAAAAATCCAAAGATATAGTAAATGCCAAAGGACAACTGTTGCGCCCCCGCTCTTTCCTCACCTTTCGGATCGGTCAGGGTATTCGACATTATTGGGACAACTTGTTTCCTCTTGGGAAAAGGGATAAGGAATTGAAGAGTCATCACCTAACGATTTTAAGGTGTGTTAGGGAACCTACTAAAGGTTATTTACAAACACAAATTAGATAAACTAGAGATTGGGTAAGGTCTTGAAATTACTTCAAGAGGAAGGTGCTAGGCACCCCTCAAAGTCTACAACTGTGGTTCCCAGCCAAACAAGCTTTGTGAATTTAAACAAGTAGCAAATAATCTTAAAGAAATAAAGGTCTTGAAAAGATTCGCAGTCTAAGAACACATACGAAGTAAAGTTTTAGAAGATTTAAAGTCTAAGCACATATATAAGGTTTTGAAAGATTTACAGTCTAAGCACACATGTGTAAGGGATATGGGAGTCCTAGGTTGTTTATCCTATAGGATCACATCAATTCAATGCCCGGTAATCACTCCTCAGAAAGGGGCTACACGTGTCATTAGCGCACCAGTCATCATATCCATATCTACCCTTCCCACCCCTTAGCGGTTATTTAAGCGAGTGTTGTTTATCCTATAGGATCATATCATATCTATGTGTGTTTTTACCCGTCCCTTCTTAATGGTCCTGGAAGAGATTAGGACCTCTACCTATGGGTAGTTCTAGACAGACCCTAAAACACATCTCAAACACAAACAAGGGGCAGTACTATTAAGCAGGATCCTAAAACATGATGTCTAAGTGAATATCAAAACACAGAAGATATGCAGTTTTAATTTTATAAACCCAGAAGCAAGACCTAATCAGTTTGCCTACTAATTTTAAAACATGTGTCTTTAAACAGTAAACACAACCGAGCAGTGTTCCATCTCTTAAAGAGATTGATTACCTAAGGCTTGCCTAGGCGTGGGATTGTGCATAATAATTACCAGAATTTTTAAGTTAAGAAGTTGTTTTACCTAAAATCATGTTGTTCTAGGTGATACGATTATGCAGAGATTGTTACTAGTTTCATTAAGAGTAAGACAGTTAAATGTGACACTGCTTTATACCTTTTCATGAGCCAGTAGTTAAACTAGGCGTGGTTAAGCAGATGTAAATGAAATCCTAGAGCAGGATATCTAATATGCACATATAAATGCAGGATGGTTAAGACATAATTTCGGGATACAAAAAATTCCTAAAGGCATGATTTCTAAAATGCACAAAGAGTTACAGGCTGATGGAGACATGATTTTGAATGCACAAGAGTAACACCTTTTATGTTAACGTTGTTTATTGTCCTAGGAGCAGGATTTCTAAGTGATAACATGAAGCATGGATGAGATGCTGAAACAGTAGACATGAAATCCTAGGAACATGGTATCTAGTGCATGCTTGGCATGGTTTGAATGAATATATTGGTCCTAAAACATGGATTCTAATGTAGATAGAAACAATGTAAAGCTTAAAACATGCTTTCTACCCGATGATATTAACAGAACTATATAGCTACCCTCCCCATTTCACTAGCCATCCCCAATATCTGTTTACAAATAATTATTACAGACCAGCATGAGTAAATTACATAAATAAATAAAAGAAAAGAAGAAGTTAAACTATAGGGAGCTTGAAAAACAGGCCCAGATTCTCAGGACCTCAACTACCCAAATGTTTCAAAGCCTTTCTCATATCCGGGTGTGTCAGAGTTCCCTAAGGACCTCAAGGGATCACGGGCAGTGCTCACACCCAGATTTCATAACCATAATTGACTAAGTGCAGTGTAGAAGGGCCAGCCCCAGTGCATCAGAGTTCAGAGGGATCTCATAGGAATCCCAAGGCAGTCATACACTGGAGGGGCAGAACCTAAGGACCTAAGAGTACATTGAGAGTGTTTTACATAGTTTTGAAAAGGTTTTAATAGGAAAGACATTGTTTGGAAAAGACTTAGTTTAAATAGGTTTGTAAAATAGGAAAGTTGTTTAGTAAAAAACAAAACAGTTTTTGAAGAGTAGGACAATTAACAAAAAGTAGACTAATCAAAGAACAAACAGGTTCAGCACATTCAAATCACAATCCTTCATATACGGGTGATGGGAATTGGGGGCACATAGTATACAAGGAGCATAGAAGTTCTTGTAGGGGGGTTATGGGGATTAGGGGATAGCTAATGGTATCAACACAACATGAATTTCAGAATCACAGAATCAGACAACTTAGGATACTAACTATTTTGCAAAGAAAGGTTCATACTAGAAACCAGGTAAACATAAGATAGAGCAGGGTCACATTGGGATATGCTACAAGGGGGTAACATATTCATAAGCACACTGATCCTAAGGGGGGAGTGGGACATAACATAATATGCTAGATGAACAATGTTGTAGACATGTCAATAACATGTTGAACAACAAAAAAAACATAGATAGAAACAGATCAGAAACATGATAAACTGGAGCAGTAAAAGAAACATGTTGGTTTTGGGACTTGAAGTGAAATCAGAACATACCAGTAAAGAGATAATAAACACAAAGGTGAAGGATAGCAGAGCACAATAATTAGCCTTGTCTTGCAGCCGGCTAATTCAGAACAGTAGTGAGTAAGAACAAAGAAAGAAAGAGATCAGAAAAACTTTGAGTATGAGAAAGAGTTTTTGAACTAATGTGTTCGTGTGTGTTAAGTTCTGTGTGTGTATGTATATATAGTAGTTTGAAACTAGGTAAAAAAAGGTAAGAAACACAATTAGGCAGTAAGGTATGGAGCTCAAAACCAATAAGCTCAACAATCAGTCCAACCACTCCCTTAATTAAGGGAGTCATTCCAAATGGTAAAAGACAGGAAACAAGTAAGGAAAGGGATAATATATGACTGGATCATAAATAAGGAAACAATTTCAATCAGTGCCAGTAATTAAGCTAAGTACATAGGATTCTAATTAAGGAAATAACATAAGAATTCATTTGACAACATAGTCGACCATAACATAAGGCAAGAAATAAATTAAGGTCGGAAAGTCAGCAGGGAAATCATCATATGAGATTAGTGAAAAGTATCAATTACAGGAAATTAGGGATTCAAATAGGAACAATACTGATTAAGGGGAATCAACACAGATTGCACGGAATAAGCACATGATAAACAAAGAATCAGAATCCTAACAGGCATGGTAATGTCACGACCCCAAATCCTAACAGGCCATGATGGCGCCTATCGTGGAAACTAGGCTAGCTAACCATCACCTAATTACTCCTTCGTTCTATTATAATACTTCAAAAATCAACAATAAGCAGCAAACAAAACATTAAATAATCTCTTTAAGTCTTTACGCCCTAATAATAATCTAACATTCTAAACAACTCTCCCAAGACTGGAGTCAATATGTTCACGAGAATCTAAGAAATAAAACTAACTCTGCTAATGTTTTAAATACTAATACTAATAAAGGAAGGGAAATGGAGAAGTTGCGGACGCTGAACAACTACCTCGAAATCCCGTAAGCTGCTGATACGAACGAGACAGCTAAATGCTCTGAACCGGTACCTGGATCTGTGCAAAGAGGCACAGGGAGTAATGATGAATACGCCAACTAAGTAGTAATGAAAATAAATCACAGTCTGAGAAATACGAAACACACAGCACATATACACCAATTCACAAAAAAAGTAAAACACCAAGTCACCATAAAGTATTCATCAAATACATAAGTTCGAAAACCATTTTCTAGAAATCCTTTGAAACAAGTATAATTTCAATATATCTCAGTAAAACTCTCAGAAAAATCAGTTTGAAAAATGAAGTGAATCACAGTCAAAAACTCAGTAAAATCATTATAAATCTTCCCCTCGGGCCATATTCATTTCTCGTAACAATTTCCCTTAGCACCTCACCATCACTCAGTATCAGCCCAGCGGGCAACCTCACAGTCACTCAGTATCAGCCCCGCGGGCATCACTCGCACTCAGTAAGTACCTACGCTCAAAGGGGGTGTACAGACTCCGGAGGGGCTCCTACAGCCCAAGCGTTATAAAAAGCCACATCATGGCATAATTCACTCAAAATATTGTCCCTCGGCCAACCACATCATGGCCTAAGTCACTCACAATATTGTCCCTCGGCCTCTATCCTCACAATATTGGCACGCAACCTCACTCAGTCAGACACTCTCAACATGTCACTCGGGCCATCATTATACCGGGTTCTCGACCCAAATTAGTGTTTCATTTTTTTCAAGAAATAATATGAAAATACGCTGAGTGTCAAAACAATTATCAAGAAAAGACTGAGTGAAAATCATAACATATCAAGTGAGGAAAATAGTAAAAGCAGCCTCCAAAGGGTAAGCAGATCGGCACTAGGCCCCAAACATGGCTTGCATCCCAAATTATATCAAAGTATATCAATACTATTAAGCATAGGCTTTAAAATCGGGTTCGCAACTCAATAGTTGCCTAAAAAGGAATATATTTCCAAATTTCCAATCATTGCATTCCAAAATCCGTGAAACGATGCATAGTCTGGGGTTTCATACCCTCAGGACAGAATTTAAAGACATTACTTACCTCAAACTAGCCCGAAAAGCTACTATTCAAACCGCTTGTCTCTCGAATCAACTTTCGCGCACTTCAAATCTATAAAGATCAGATTTTTACCATCAAATTATGCTAAAGGACCCCCGGGCTGTCATGACCCAAATTTTCCTTCATTGGGTATCGTGATGGCACCTAGTCTTAGGGACTAGGTAAGCCTAACAATTAATGAATAACAACAATAAAAAAAGAAGGCTAGCAACCTCGATATAAAATCTCAACAGAATGTACAATCTTTCCCAAAACCGGTACTACAAGTCATAAGCTCTATGAATCTTCTACAACTTCTAAGTACAACTGTTTGGAAGTAGATACAATAGTGTATGAATAATAAACACAAAGAAAGTGACTCTGACCCCTGCGAACCCAGCAGCACGTTACCTTGAGTCTCCTCGACAATCATCCACACAGCTACTACAATATATACCTGGATCTGCACACAAAAATGTGCAGAAGTGTAGTATGAGCACACCACAGCGGTGCCCAGTAAGTATCAAGACTAACCTCGGTGGAGTAGTGACGAGAACTAGTCAAGACACCACTGGTCTACAAAATAGATAACATGAATAAAGAAATGACTGAACGTTACATCTATCTAAGACTTATCAGGATAAGCCACCACAATGACAATATAAAGCGGAAGGAAATTACAGAAATCAATCACGAAACAACACAAACATACACAGAAAGATGGACAGCAAAACAAGCCGAATCGAAAGGAAACACAATACAATAGATGACACCGATAACTCAACTCAACGTCAATTTGTTCATATCGGGCCTTAACCATTAAAATCCATAACTGGTAGAAATCTTTAAACAGCAGTTCATATGAAAAACTTTTCCAAATAAAATCATTTTAGTATGGAAGAGTTTATTTTGAAAACATACTTTCTCCAAAAGTAGATATAAGTATAATTAATAGAGAGGATTACGTATAACATAGTTTCTTTCAAACTACGAAGCTTTCCAAATAGGTTTTCTCAATAAATGACTTCCAAATATCATTTTAGGCAAAACTAGTGCTTTTCAAATATACCTTCAATGTAAAAGTCATTCAAATATAATCATTTCAAAACCATTGCTTGTTCAATAATACTTTTCAGTAAAAATTCCTTGATAAAAATCTCTTCAAGATTTATCCATCGGGACTCAGTCCATCACTCAGAAATTTCCATGCCGTACAAGAGGAATATCAATTCTGGAAGATAAATGCAGTAAATGGCAAACAAGAATGACAGAAATAGTAATGCATGAATACGTCACGGAATGTCCCTTCGTGCTAACATAACATAACATGGCATGGAATGTCCCCTCGTGCTAAATAATATAATCATGGCACGGAATGTCCCCTTGTTCTAGATAACATAATCATGGCACGGAATGTCCCATCGTGCTATATAACATAACATGGCACGGAATGTCCCCTCGTGCTAAATAAAATAACATGGAACGGCATTATCCTTCCTGCTAAATATCATAAACATGGCACGGCATTATCCTTCGTGCTAAATATCATAAACATCAACTTGGCAAGGAAAACCAACAATATGACCCATAAATCACCGCATCCCGGCAAGGGGGTCAACAATACAAACAATATCATTAACAGCTTAACCAGTAATAAAAACCACAACATCCAGGCAAGGAATTCAACAGTACAAATGATATCATTCACAGCATAAACAGTAATAAGAACCATCACATCCCGGCAAGGGAGTCAACAATACAAACCATAACATTAACAGCATAAACAGTAATAGGAACCATCACATCCCGGCAAGGGAGTCAACAATACAAACCATATCATTAACAGCATAATGGGTAATAGGAACCATCACATCCCGGCAAGGGATTCAACAATACAAACCATATCATTAGCACCATAGACAGTAACAATAACCATAACATCCCGGCAAGGGAAACAGCTATAACCAATCTCACCTAAACAATTTACTTCACGGAATAACACTCGGCTTCAAGCAAAAGGCCCAATAATAGGCAACATTAAAGAAATACCAATAACATAAATGTCTAATAATTAGACCTAAGTACCACTAAGGGAATAGTCATATAAATCACAATGTAAGACTCATCGACATGCTTGACTCCAACGAATAAATGTTCCAACTACGGCTAGTCAACTATAAGGCTAGATGACACTAATTATAGTGAATTAGGCAATCTAGGAAGAAAATATAGCATGATGATAAGAGAAGTAGAATATTTAGTTAAGTCAAGTAAAGTCAAATAGCCAACGAAGAATCCAAAAACAAGTAATTCTAACTTAAACAGGAAGGAATGAAATTAGCAAGCAAGGATTCAAGTGTAACAATTACAAATCATACACATGATAAGAATTTACGAATCCTAAAAGGGCAATCTAATTGCAAATAAGTACAAGTACACACTCTTCACCTCGCATACTCGTACTACAATCAACAAGGAAGACTCAAACCTAAGGGGTAGTTCCCCCACACAAGGTTAGGTAAGATACTTACCTCAAAGACGACAACCCGGTACTCAAAAATTGACTTCTCGGTGGAAAGACCTCCGGACGGCTTACAATAAACTAAAACAACTTCAAAATACACATAAAACGTATAAGGAACGATTCTGAATAATAAAGTCTCAATCTTCACAAAATCATAAAAATCGACCCCCGGGCCCGCTCCTCGGAACCCGCCAAATTTTACAAATTCCGATTACCCATTCCGATATTAGTTCACTCATACTAAATTCATCCAATTCCGATATTAGTTCACTCATACTAAATTCATCCAATTCCGATAACATTTGGTCTTTCAAATCATGATTTTTCATTTTAGAAACTTTCTTTCAAAACCCACAATCCCCTCAACCCAAATCATAAATTAAATGATAAAAACAAGAATTAATTCATGAAATATAATTAATTCTAGTGGAAGAACACTTACCCATTTAATTTGTGTGAAAAACCCTCAAAGAATCGTCCAAAACCGAATTCTAGAAGTCAAAATATGTTTAAAATGGTGAAACCCCCAATTTTGCAAACTTATATTCTGCTCAGGTGTTTTGTGAATCGCGATCGCGGGAATCAAGGCGCGATCGCGTAGAAGGAAATTGAAGCTAGCTTAAAAGGCTCTACGCGATCGCGGAATAGCTTATGCGATCGTGTATAAGGAGTAAGTTGGCTTCTACGATGGCGGACCAACTATTGCGAGCGTAGTGAAGGAATTTACTGGGCGAGTCAGACACTCTATGCGATCGCGAATCCTTCTATGCGATCGCATAGAAGGAAACCAGAAGGTAGCATCAGTAGTGGAAAAATGAGGAAAATCGATCTGAAACCTATCCGAAACACACCCGAGACCTCGGGGCTCATAATCAAATATACACAAAACCTCAAAAACATCCTACGAACTTACTCGAGTAATCAAAACACCAAAATAACATCATAAACATCAAATTAAAACTCAAAATCAATGAAATTTCTCAAAACTTCTTTAAACATCAAATTTTGCATTTTTGACCCGAATCACGTCAAACCAAGTCCGTTTATTACCAATCTTCACAGATAACACATATAAATCATATTGAACCTAAAACAGGCTCCCGAACCAAGATACGAGCCCGATACCACAGGTTTCACATCAAATTTCATTTTCAAAAACCTTTGTATTATTCAGAAAACAATTTTCTTTGAAAATTCATTTCTCGGGCTTGGGAGCTCGGAATTCGATTCCGGGCATACGCCCAAGTCCCATATTTTTCTACGGACCCTCCGGGATCGTCAAATAATGGGTTCGGGTCCGTTTACTAAAAACGTTGACCGAAGTCAACTTTATTTAAATTTCTAATACAAAATTATCATTTTTATCAGTTTTTCACATAAAGGCTTCTCGGCTACACGCCCGGGATGCACACGCAAATCGAGGTGAGATAGAAGGAGGTTTTCATGACCTTTTGGGTAATCACAATCTCCCCCTCTTAAACAAACGTTCGTCCTTGAACGTGCTAAGATTCACTTTGAACTCATCCAATCACTGATTGCGCATTTCCAACACACACCCGCGGGTGATCCCATGTCACCCCGACCTAAATAATCCTGATGACACCATCACAACTGCCATATAGCCTTCTCATCATCATCGATAAGCCTCATACCTCAATTCCTCACTTTCTACTCATTTCCAAAAGACCCAATTCTAAATCCACATCCGACATTAGCCCAACCAGATGCATTAACTCATGACTATACCCATAAGGCACGACCACACAATACGTCACATCACACATAGGCTCATAATAACACTTGGGTCGCAATGGCTTCCCGAAATCAACTCAACATTGGAAATTAGCCTCATATCCGATAGAACTATATTCCCAACCTCCATCACACTTATAATAATGCAAGAAACACGAAGGCTTAATAACCTTGACACCCAAATAACCAAGCTACAACTAACACCACCGAGCACACACCCCGCAAGATAAAACTCAAGGAGCACAAAACGAAAATGACTGAATATGAAAGGAGAAACACATAAGGAAACTACCAAACAAGTCTGACATGCACGACTCTCTATCAATGCTAACTTACATAACAACATAACAAGGAAGGAACTAAAGCACATGAACAAATCACAAGGATACCATCCTGATATAATTTCCACTACGGTACTTAGCTTGGTCCAAACATATCGGATCACAATTATCACGAGGACCTCGCCCTCAACTCTGATGCATATACCAAAAATATATCATGCCAATTGAAATTCCTCCACTAATTTATCTCAGCTGATAAAATCATAATGCTAGCTGATCTCACATCTCGATAGAGTAACAAAATCACAACTCGTAAACAAAAATACTCAGGAATCACATCAAACTTACAGTACTGGACAACAGGAATTTACTACTAGTCTCATATCTCTCAATACTGAATAGAGACAAACAATAGACATGGGCTACTACTCACACAATCTCCCAACAGGAGTAGACACAAAAGTAGAGTGCAAAGCATGAGACTTACTCATAAATAAAACAATAGTGAGGGAACTCGTCCCGACCAGCTGAGCTATAATGAAATACAAATGGTGCCCCTCTGAAACACATCAAACATACCTGTGTGATGATATCTGGCACATCGGCCTCTATTTTACTATATGAAACACAATAATGGGTCGGGTCTCCCCCTCTTAGGGTCCCCCTACTCACCTGAATACCCTGCTACCACACACCTACCTGAATCCTGTGACAATCTCTCACCCTGTAGCTAACATCTCCATACTGAAAACAATCTCGCTGTCGACATGGCTGTGGAAAAATGCATAATACGAATCCTCTGAGACACATGAGTACCTGACATCCCATGTGAAGTTGGTAATGCAAACTGAACTGGTTGGCCCACAAAACTTCTATCGTGTCGTACCCTGCCCCCATAATACGGACCAGTAGATTCCTCCGATCCACGAGGCCTCATTGCCTCCCTGAACTCTCTCTCCCTAATCTCGTCTGTCCTCTTGCTCTCGTTCCCACGAGCGCTCTAACGGGCGAGCGATCCCTACTACCTGCTGAAATGAGGCATCCTACTCTAACTGTCGAGTCCTGCCATACTGAATATCATGCATGAATCTCCCAATGACTCTACGGACTCATCTTCCAGCTGAAGCAACCAAGCGAAGTGCATGTGTGGCCCACTCACTGAATCTAACGGCATGCTCTCATAGTGACACAGCTCCCTGACGCAACTTCTCAAACTCTGCGCGCCGTACGTCCCGAAGGAACTGAGGTGCAACCTCCCTCAAAGCATCTCCGAAAGCTGAATCCATGCTAGTGAAGCTAACTGGGCCAGGTGACCCCATCTCATATGTTGTCTCTACTGATCAAACCACTACTCTGGACCTGAGATGTGACAAAAGCAAATCCCGCTCGTCTCCACATTAACCAAAGTACGAAGAATATAGTGACACTCCTCTAGGAACCCTGGGCGCCATCTACCGCCAATCCACTGAGAGATAGAAGGGTGGTACTTCCTGTACATCTACCGTCCAAGGTATTCTTCCTCTGATGCTACTGTCCTAACCACGGGCTGAACTAACATCATCAGGAACCGCCGCTCGTGTCCTCACCATCGGTGAGAGAATGGAACGATAACTTCAAACTTAAAGATCAATAAACTCACATGATAGGAATGAAGGAAGTAAAATTGTCCTAATAGCTCTGTAGCCTCTCGAAGATAAGTACAGACGTCTCCGTACCGATCCTCAAGACTCTACTAAACTCACTTATGACTCGTAGCACCTATGAACCTAGAGCTCTAATACCAACTTGTCACGACCCAAATTTCCCTCTGTTGGGTATCATGATGGCACCTAGTCTTAGGGATTAGGTAAGCCTAACAATTAATGAATAACAACAATAATAAAAGAAGGCTATCAGCCTCGATATAAAATCTCAACAGAATGTACAAACTTTCCCAAAATCGGTAGTACAAGTCATAAGCTCTACGAATCTTCTACAACTTCTAAGTACAACCGTTTGGAAGTAGATACAACAGTGTATGAATAATAACCACAAAGAAAGTGACTTCAACGCCTGCGAACACAGCAGCAGGTTACCTTGAGTCTCCTCGGCAATCATCCACACAGCTACTACAATATATACCTGGATCTGCACACAAAAATGTGCAGAAGTGTAGTATGAGCACACCACAGCGGTGCCCAGTAAGTATCAAGACTAACCTCGGTGGAGTAGTGATGAGGACTAGTCAAGACACCACTGGTCTACAAAATAGATAACATGAATATAGAAATGACCGAACGTTACATCTATCTAAGATTTCTCAGGATAATCCACCACAATGACAATATAAAGCGGAAGGAAATTACAGAAATCAATCACGAAACAACACAAAACTACACAGAAAGATGGACAGCAAAACACGCCGAATCGAAAGGAAACTGATGCGTGGCTAGAATTCATGATTTTTAGCATTATATACCGTGCATTTTAGGTGTTTTAATGATAAAAATACACGTCATGTGTGCTTAATGGAGTTTATTTAATGTGCAGGTGAGTTGAAAATGGAAGCCGAGCTAAATGAGAGCATAAATGTCGGAAAATATGTGCAAAAGTGGAAAAGGAAGAATCTGGGACAAGCCTGGCGTTACCCAGGCGTTAGAGCCAAAACGCCTGGGGT